>ML424143.1:0-52623 GCA_005239525.1 Nicotiana knightiana | reverse complement strand
AAAAAAAAAAAAACCCTAGCCATTATCCCCCCCCCCCCCTCCCCTATTCTATCCGCTTCTTCTTACCCCTAGATCCCTAAAAAATCCGTTGAAATTGAGATTGTCATGTTTTAGGAAAAGCAGTTCAACAAGTCATACATTCAACGTAATAATCTGAGACAATAGTTATCCACTTTCAAGGCGGTCATCACACTATCTCAAATCTGATTGAGAGGTATCAGAATGACAAGAACTATTAGCATTACCAATTATTATAAGAAATCAACAAAGAATGGGCATTTCAACCTCCACCCACCCCACACACTCAAAAAATGAGAAAAGGAAAAGTAAAAGAGCGAGTGAACATAAAGTTACTATAATGTTTTAACCAGAAATCAAAAGAATAATCAAATTTACAATCACAAATGTTATGTTACACCACTAAAGTATTAACTGAATCAAATGGCAGGAGGGAACATATACGACACACTGGTCTAGCATGTAACTATATTTCACAAAAAAAAAACATTCTAAGACAATAAAACCAGTCCAAGACACTAGCATAACACCTCAAAAGAAGTAGCTGATCAGTTTCTTTGGCAAAGATCTGCAAGAATACGTCTCCTTGAACTCGGTCTTTCTTGAAGAAGTGAAAATAGAAGCATAGATATCCTTTGTAGCATGAGTTGGAGCTAAATCAACGCCTTATACCGCTTCCCAGACCTGTTACTTGCACTATTCTTCACATCCTTCACTTCAATCTTATTGTTAATGCCAACTTTAGCTTTCCCTTCCACTTTCCTCGCATTCTTTTCTCGTAGCTTATCCTCAATCCCATGTTTCATCCTGCTCAAGCGTGGCACCTCTAATGCCTCTTCATCATTAATGACTACAGCCTCATTCTTCCCTTTCTCCACCTTCTTTGTCACGATCCAATTTTATTATAGGTCGTGATGGTGTCCAACACTGATACTAGGTAAGCCAACACTGATCAAACTAGTGATTTCCACTATTAATACATTTTCTAAGTGAATAATATCCCACAAGTATATGGACATTCTAGTAGAATATACAAAACAATACTAGTCTACTGTCTGAAAAATAAATAGACAGAAACGAGCAAAAAGGAAGACTTCAGCTGCTGCAGAACGGCTCGGAAAGCAGCTCTGTAACGACCCGGTAGGTCGTTTTGAGAGTTAGCGCCCTGATCCCCTAATAATTGTTTTCCCCATGTCTATTTCTACTTTTGGGACTTGCCGGAACGTTGAGTGGTGAAATTCGGAGAGTTTTTGGACACATAGTCCTTATATGTAAGTTTAAGCTTGAGAAATCGGATTGCAGTTGGAACTGTGTGAAGACAGGTTTGGAATGGGATTACATCGACTCTGTTAGCTCCGTTGGGTGATTTCAAACTTAGGAGCGTGTCTGGAATGTATTTCGAGGTCTGTAGTAGATTTAGGCTTGAATTGGTGAAAGTTACAATTTTGGCGATTTCGACCGATAGGTAAAATTTTGATATCGGGATCGGAATGGAATTTTGAGAGTGGCTATAGGTCCGTTGTGTCATTTGTGACCTGTGTGTAAAATTTGAGGTCATTCGGACTAGTTTTGATGTGTTTCGGTATCAGCTGTAGATTTTGGAAATTTCATAAATTCTTAGGCTTGAATCTATGTATAAATGGTGATTTTGGTGTTATGTGATGTGTTTTGGAGGCTTGGCTAAGTTTGGATAAGGTATTAGGACTGGTTGGAAAGTTTGATTGAGGACCCGGGGGCCACGGGGATGTTTCGGATGCTCAACGGGTGATTTTTGGAACTTGGAAACAGCTGAACCATTGCTGGTTCTGGTGTCTCGCACCTGCGGACGGGGAACCGCAGGTGCGGACACAAAGGTGCGGAAGAGGGGGCTCGTAGGTTCGGTCTTGGTCAAGGTCAACTAGTTCTCGCAGGTGCGGTCTGGGTTCCGCAGGTGCGGAGCTGCAGATGCGGCTCAGTGACCGCAGGTGCGGCCCCAGTCCTTTTAGTGATTTTTTTAACCTGCGATGGATTTTCCGTAGGTGCGGATTACCTGGGCAGTTTATACCAAATTCGAGGGCTTGAAATTCATATCTTCTAAAAAATGATTTGGAGCTCGGGAGTAGGCTATTTTGAGTGGGTTTTGAGGAGAAGATTCATAGGTAACAATTCCTAACCTTATTTCCTTTGTATATCATTAATATATAGCAATTTCTTCCATGACAAGGAATTTGGGTGAAAAAACATGAAAATGGGAAGACTCCCCAAATAGAAATCCGAGAATTTAATGAGATTTTGACGTCGGTTTTCGATGATTCTTGTTCGAGTGAGTTCGTGAGTGAATGAGTGTTCTAAATTTGTAAGTTTCACCCGATTCCGAGATGTGGACCCGCGGGACTTTTAGGGCAATTTTTCTAATTTCACGTATTAGCTTCGAACTTATTAGCTATTTGATTCCTTAAAGTGATATTTACATTATGCAATCGGATTGAATAGATTTGGGCCATTCGGAGTCGGATACTCGTGGCAAGAGCGTGGTTTTGAGTTGAGTAGCGCAGTCGAGGTAAGTGGCTTTCCTAACTCTATGTTGGGGACTTCCCCTTAGGCTATTTTAATATTGTTTTATGTTTTTTGGGCGATGTGTACGTGAGGTGAAGGGTACGCACACGGGACATTGTTGCTAAAACTCCATTTTTCCCTCCATGACATAAATTATTTCATTCCTATTTCACCGTCTCATGTATTGGCTATGTAGTTTAGATTAGGAAGTAGCATGTCTACCTGTTTTACTTGAACTTCCCCTAGTTGTTACTATGTGCACCATGTTTAGGTAGTTTTATCCATATTTTTGCCTGTGATTTCCCTGAGTTGTTTAAATAAATTGTATTCGGTATTTTCACTACATTGCATATTTAAATTGGGACTACGGACGAGATTCCGGGAGCTTTCCCCCTGTACTGCATTGCATATTTAAATTGAGACTACAGACGAGATTCCGGGAGATTTCCCCCTGTACTGCATGGCATATTTAAATTGAGACTACGGACGAGATTCCGGGAGCTTTCCCCCTGTACTGCATTGCATATTAAATTGGGACTACGGATGAGATTCCGGGAGCTTTACCCCTGCACCGCATTGTATACTTGTTAATGTGAGATACGATGTGCTGAGCCGAGGGCTCCCTGTTGCTATTTTCTTTTAGCTCATTTTTTCTACTGTTCTGCCTTAGCTTATTATATCTCGCTGTTCAATTTTAAACTGTTTTTACTATAAAAATCCAGTAGAGCCTTAACCTGACCTCGTCACTACTCGACTGGGGTTAGCTTGGCACTTAATGGGTACCAATTTGTGGTGTACTCATGCCCTTTCCTGCGCATGTTTTTCATGTGCAGATCCAGGTACGAGCACCTCATTTCATGGCTAGGGGTCCGAGCAACAGCTTCCAGGAGATCGAAAGGTAATTCTGCCGCGTCCGTAGAGTCCTTCGAGTCACCTTCCACTCCAGACTTAGATAGATTTTTCATGTATTTTCCTTACGTTGTATAGAGCACTTTGAGATAGAGCTTGTGACTAAAGTGATATTCCAGGTTTTGGGAAATTGTATTTTATACGCGCCAAGTGGCGATGTTTCATTTGTAGACTCACTTTATTCCGTCTTTATTTTATTGCTTCTATTTAATATCTGTTCTGCAATTAGGCTTACCTAGTCGTAGAGACTAGGTGCCGTCACGATGCCTTTCGGAGGGTAAATCGGGTCGTGACAAGTTGGTATCAGAGCGTCTAGGTTCATAGGAGTCACAAGTCACAAGCTGGTTTATTAGAATCTCGCGGATCGGTGCAGAGACGTCTGTATCTATCTTCGGGAGGCTATGTAATTGTTAAGAACAATCATATTTCCTTGATTTCCTTGTCGTGCGAGTTATTGACATAAAAAAAAATTCTAAATTCTATTCTGTTCTTTCCCACAGATGGTGAGGACCCGTACTGGGAGGATAGACAACCAGGCACCCGAGCCCCCTGCCAAAGCCGCCAGAGGCCGGGGTCGGGGTAGAGGACGACCATGCGGTGCAGTCCGAGCACCAGCGAGAGCAGCGACAAAGGAGCCTATGGCAGCCCCAGCTGGAGAGCCGGCACAGGAGGTCCGTATTGCTGCTTCAGCTTCACAAGAGACTTTAGCTCAGTTCATGAGCATGTTCAGTACTCTAGCTCAGGCTGGACTACTTCCGATAGCTCCCGCTACATCTCAGGCCGGGGGAGGGGCACAGACTCTCGCAGCCCGCACTCCTGAGCAGAGGGGCCATGTTGATCAGGCCCCGGAGTATATTCCTATGCCCCCAGTGGCTCCAGTTCAGCATGATGCTAGGGTAGCTGCTTCTGAGGCCGAGCATCTCAGACTTGAGAGGTACAAGTAGTACCACCCACCTACTTTCAGCGGACTAGCTTCAGATGACGCTCTGGGATTTCTTGAGGAGTGTCATCGCATTCTCCATACTATGGGCATTGTGGAGACTAGTGGAGTTTCTTTCATCGCTTTCCAGCTGAGGGGAGCGGCATATCAGTGGTGGCGGGCCTATGAGTTGAGTAGTCTGGACGACACAGCCTCACTCACTTGGACTCAGTTTTCAAAGATGTTTCTGCGAGAGTATGTCCCTCAGAGCCTCAGGG
Source organism: Nicotiana knightiana (assembly GCA_005239525.1). NCBI lineage: Eukaryota > Viridiplantae > Streptophyta > Magnoliopsida > Solanales > Solanaceae > Nicotiana > Nicotiana knightiana. The sequence goes on along the minus strand of ML424143.1, from coordinate 47,964 downwards.
ATACTTGGCACGCATAGTTCGAGTAGTTTCACCAGGGTACTATGACTATGTCGGAGTATGCAGTCTGTTTCAGCGAGTTAGCTTGGCATGCACCAGCCTTGGTTGCCACGGTCAGAGAGCGGGTTCGCTGTTTCATTAAGGGACTCCATCCTAGTATTCGGACCAATATGGACAGAGAGTTGGAGATGGATATCACTTACCAGCAGGCAGTGAGTATTTCTAGGAGAGTAGAGGGCATGTTCGCCTGGGACAGAGAGGAGAGAGAGGCCAAGAGGTCTCGAGAGACTGGCCATTTTTCAAGAGCTCGTGCACCAGCAGCATGTTACGGTAGGGTCTTTGTGGGTTGCCCTGTTCCTTCAGCCTTCTAGCACCCAGCGGTATTCCAGCTCCTCCTAGACCTCAGGAGTCCTATTATGCACTACCAGTATCCAGTGTGCCTCCAGTTCGAGGTACTACTTAAGGCCAGCCCAGCAGGACAACTCCTATTTCGCCTCAACCGCAGCGTCCTCTTAGGGGTTTTTTTGAGTGTGGTGACACTCGTCACGTGATTAGAGATTTCCCTAGGGTGAGGAGGGCTGCACCTCCACAGTTTTATCAGCCTCCACGTGCTCCGCTGGGTCCTTCGGCTATTCTTCCAGCCCCAGCGGCCACTCCACCTCCTCAGTCAGCTCGAGGTGAGGGTCGGGGAGGTAAAGGTCGCCCTAGAGGGGGAGGCCAGGCTAGATAATATGCCCTTCCAGCCTGTTCCGAGGTCGTTGCTTCAGAATCAGTCATCACAAGTATTGTTCCTGTGACGCTAAGACCGTGACGCTGGCTATGCCAGGCTTGCTGAGATTAGAGTGGAGAGGTACCTTAGAGTATACTCCCTGTAGGGTCATTTCATTTCTTAAGGCTTAGCGGATGGTTGAGAAGGGGTGTGATGTGTACTCGACCGGAGAGATATCAGTGTTGATACCCCTCCAGTTGAGTCAGTCCCAGTAGTGAGGGACTTTCCTGATGTATTCCCAGTTGATCTTTCGGGTATGCCGCCCGATAGAGATATTGATTTCGGCATTGATTTGTTGCCGGGCGCTCAGCGTATTTCTATCCCTCCTTACATTATGGCTCCTCCTGAGTTGAAAGAGTTGAAGGAGCAGTTACAGGAGTTGCTTGATAAGGGTTTCGTCATACCCAGTGTATCACCTAGGGGTGCTCCAGTATTATTTGTGAAGAAAAATGATGGTTTTATGCGTATGTGTATTGATTATCGGCAGTTGAAAAAGGTCACCGTGAAGAACAGGTATCCTTTTCCTCGCAGTGATGATTTATTCGACTAGTTACAGGGTTCCAGGGTATTCTCCAAGATTGACTTGCGTTCTGGCTATCATTAGTTGAAGATTCGGGAGACGGATATCCCGAAGACTGTCTTCAGGACCAGATATGGTCACTATGAGTTTCTTGTTATGTCATTTGGGCTGACCAATGCCCCAGCAGCTTTTATGCATTTGATGCACAGTGTGTTCCGGCCTTATCTTTGTTCCTTCGTCATTGTGTTTATTGACGACATTCTGGTGTATTCCCGATCACGGGAAGATCATGAGCAGCACTTGAGGAATGTGCTTCAGACTTTGAGGGAGAAGAGATTGTATGAAAAATTCTCTAAATGTGAGCTCTGGCTTGATTCAGTGGCATTCTTGGTCCACATAGTGTCTTGGGATGGGATCAAAGTATATTCGAAGAAGGTGGAGGCGGTGTAGAGTTTCCCTAGACCATCGTCAGCTACGGAGATCCGCAGTTTCCTTTATTTGGCTGGGTACTATCGCCGTTTTGTGGAGGGATTTTCATCCATTACAGCACCGATGACTAGGTTGACTCAAAAGGGTGCTCCATTCAGATGGACTGAGGAGTGTGAGGAGAGCTTTCATAACCTCAAGACAGCCCTGACTACAGCTCTAGTCTTGGTATTGCCTACGGGTTCAGGGTCCTATACCGTCTATTGTTATTCTTCGAGGATTGTCCTCGGAGCGGTGTTGATGCAGGACGGTAGGGTGATTGCCTACACGTCCAGACAGTTGAAGGTGCATGAGAATAACTATCCATTTCATGATCTCTAGTTGGCAGCAATTTTTCATGCCCTGAAGATATGGCGTCATTATTTATACGGTGTTCCCTGTGAGATTTCCACTGATCGTCAGAGTTTGCAGCACGTATTCAAGCAGAAGGACCTCAATTTGCACCAGCGGAGATGGTTTGAGTTGCTAAAGGACTATGACATCACTATATTATACCACCCGGGGAAAGCCAATGTAGTGGCCGACGCCTTGAGTTGTCGGGCGGAGAGTTCGGGGAGTTTGGCATATCTTCCAGCAGTTGAGAGGCCCTTAGTCTTAGATATTTAGTCCTTAGCCAGTCAGTTCGTGAGGTTGAATCTTTCAGAGCCTTTCTGGGTTTTAGCTTGTGTGGTGGCTCGGTCTTCTCTTTATGACCACATTCGAGAGCGCCAGTATGATGATCCCTACCTTCTGGTTCTTCAAGACAGGTTTCGGCGAGGTGACGCCAGGGATGTGACTATAGGAGATGACGGTGTGATGAGAATGCAGGGTCGGATCTATGTGCCCAATGTGGATGGGCTTCGGGATTTGATTCTTGAGGAGGCCCATAGCTCGGGGTATTCTATTCATCCGGGTACCGCGAAGATGTACCAGGATCTGAGACAACACTATTGGTGGAGAAGGATGAAAAAGGATATAGTGGAGTTTGTGGCCAAGTGTCTCAACTGTCAGCAAGTCAAATATGAGCATCAGAGACCGGGAGGGTTACTTCAGCAGATTGAGCTTCCAGAGTGGAAGTGGGAGCCGATCACCATGGAATTTGTGGTTGGACTTCCTCGAACTTTGAAAAAGTCCGATGCTATTTGGGTGATTGTGGATCGGCTGACCAAGTCAGCCCATTTCATTCTGGTGTTGACTACATACTCCTACGAGAGGTTGGAGGAGATTTATATCAGGGAGATTGTTCGCCTCCACGGTATTCCAGTATCTATCATTTCGGACAGAGGTACATAGTTCACTTCACGCTTCTGGAGAGCCGTTCAGCAGGAGCTAGGCACCAGGGTAGAGTTGATTACAACCTTTCACCCTCAGACGTATGGGCAGTCCAAGCACACGATTCAGATTCTTAAGGATATGCTCTGTGCCTGTGTGATGGATTTCAGAGGGTCATGGGACCGATACTTTCCACTTTCAGAGTTTGCTTATAATAACAGCTACCAGTCCAGCATTCAGATGGCGATGTATGAGGATTTGTATAGTAAACGGTGTTGGTACCCAGTGGGATGGTTTGAGTCGGGCGAGGCCCGATTGTTGGGTACAGATTGGTCCAGGACGCCCTGGACAAGGTGAAGGTGATTCAGGAGAGACTTCGCGCAGCTCAGTCCAGGCAGAAGAGTTATGCGGACCGGAAGGTTCGTGATTTGGCATTTATGGTTGGTGATCGGGTTTTGCTTCGGGTATCTCCTATGAAGGGCGTCATGAGGTTCGAGAGGAAAGGCAAGCTGAGTCCGAGATTTATTGTCCCTTTTGAGGTGTTGCGACGTGTTGGGGATGTTGCTTATGAGCTATCCCTGCCTCCCAACCTACTAGGAGTTCATCTGATATTCCACATCTCCATGCTCCAGAAGTATCACGGTGACCCGACTCATGTTTTTTATTTTAGGTCGGTCTAGTTGGACAAGGATTTATCTATGTTGAGGAGCCAGTAGCTATATTGGATAGACAGGTCAGAAAGCTCAGGTCAAAGGATATTGAGTCAGTAAAGGTTCACTGGAGGGGTCAGCCGATCGAGAAGGCTACTTGGGAGATCGAGCAGGATATATGTAGTCGGTACCCTCATATTTTCACAACTTTAGGTATGTCTCTATACTCGTTCGAGGACGAACAATTTTCTTAAGAGGGGGAGAATGTAATGAGTCGGTGGTTGTTTTGAGAGTTGGCGCCCCGATCCCCTAATAACTACTTCCCCATGTCTATTTCTGCTTTTGGGACTTGCCAGAATGTTGAGTGGTGAAATTCAGAGAGTTTTTGGACACATAGTCCTTATATATGAGTTTAAGCTTGAGAAATCGGACCGCAGTTGGAACTATGTGAAGACGGGTCCAGAATGGGATTCCGTTGACTCCTTTAGCTCCGTTGGGTGATTTCAGAGTTAGGAGCATGTCCGGAATGTGTTTTCGAGGTCTGTAGTATATTTAGGCTTGAAGTGGCGAAAGTGAGAATTTCGGCGATTTTGGCCGATAGGTAAAATTTTGATATCGGGCTCAGAATGGAATTTCGAGAGTGGTTGTAGGTCCGTTGTGTCATTTGTGACCTGTGTGTAAAATTTGAGGTCATTCGGACTAGTTTTGATGTGTTTCGGCATCGGTTATAGATTTTGGAAATTTTGTAAGTTCTTAGGCTTGAATCCATGTATAATTGGTGATTTTGTTGTTATGTGATGTGTTTTGGAGGCTCAACTAAGTTTGGATAAGGTATTAGGACTGGTTGGTAAGTTTGGTTGAGGTCCCGGGGGCCTCGGGGATGTTTCAGATGCTCAACGGGTGATTTTTGGAACATGGAAACAGCTGAACCGTTGTTGGTTCTGGTGTCTCGCACCTGCAGATGGGAAACCGCAAGTGTGGACACGCAGGTGCGGAAGAGGGGGCTCGCAGGTGCGGGCTTGGTCAAGGTCAACCAGTTCTCGCAAGTGCGTCTGGGTTCCGCAGGTACAGAGCCGCAGATGCGGCCCAGTGATCGTAGGTGCGGCCCCAGTCCTTTTACTGAGTTTTTGCACCTACGATGGATTTTCCGCAGGTGCGGTCCAAGAGTCGCAGGCACGGAATACTTGGGCAGCTTATACCAAATTCGAGGGCTTGAAATTCATATCTTCTAAAAAAATGATTTGGAGCTCGGGAGTAGGCGAATTTGAGTGGGTTTTGAGGAGAAGATTCATAGGTAACAATTCCTAACCTTATTTCCTTTGTATATCATTAATCTATAGCAATTTCTTCCATGCAATCAAGGAATTTGGGTGAAAAATCATGAAAATGGGAAGAAGACTCCCCAAATATAAATCCGAGAATTTAATGAGATTTTGACGTCGGTTTTCGATGATTCTTGTTCGAGTGAGTTCCTGAGTGAATGGGTGTTCTAAATTTGTAACTTTCACCTTATTCCGATATGTGGGCCCGGGGGACTTTTAGGGCAATTTTTCTAATTTCGCATATTAGCTTCGAACTTATTAGCTATTTTGATTCCTTAAAGTGATATTTACATTATGCAATCGAATTGAATAGATTTGGGCCATTCGGAGTCGGATACTCGTGGCAAGAGCGTGGTTTTGAGTTCAGTAGCGCTATCGAGGTAAGTGGCTTGCCTAACTCTGTGTTGGGGACTTCCCCTTAGGCTATTTTAATATTGTTTTATGTTTTTTGGGCGCCGTGTACGTGAGGTGATGAGTACGCACACGGGTCATTGTTGCTAAAATTCCATTTTTCCCTCCATGACATAAATCATTTCATTCCTATTTCACCGTCTCATGTATTGACTATGTAGTTTAGATTAGGAAGTAGCATGTCTACCTGTTTTACTTGAACTTCCCCTAGTTGTTACTATGTGCACCATGTTAGGTAGTTTTATCCATATTTTTGCCTGTGATTTCCCTGAACTGTTTAAATAAGTGGTACTCGGTATTTTCACTGCATTGCATATTTAAATTGGGACTACGGACGAGATTTCGGGAGCTTTTCCCTTGTACTGCATTGCATATTTAAATTGGGACTATAGACGAGATTCCGGGAGTTTTCCCCCTGTACTGCATGGCATATTTAAATTGAGACTACGGATGAGATTCCGGGAGCTTTCCCCCTGTACTGCATTGCATATTAAATTGGGACTACGGATGAGATTCCGGGAGCTTTTCCCCTGCACCGCATTGCATACTTGTTACTTTGAGATACGATATGTTGAGCTGAGGGCTCCATGTTGCTATTTTCTTTTAGTTCGTTGTTTCTACTATTCTGCCTTAGCTTATTATATCTCTCTGTTTAATTTTAAATTTTTTTTACTATAAAAATCCAGTAGAGCCTTAACCTGACCTCGTCACTACTCGACTGGGGTTAGGCTTGGCACTTACTGGGTACCAACTTGTGGTGTACTCATGCCCTTTCCTGCGCATGTTTTTCATGTGCAGATCCAGTTACCAGCACCTCATTTCGTGGCTAGGGGTCCAAGCAGAAGCTTCTAGGAGACCGAAAGGTAATTCTGCCGCGTCCGGAGAGTCCTTTAAGTCACCTTCAACTCCAGACTTAGATAGATTTCTCATGTATTTTCCTTACGTTGTATAGAGCACTTTGAGATAGAGCTTGTGACTAGATTGATATTCCTATTTTTGGGAAATTGTATTTTGTACGCGCCAAGTGACAATGATTCATTTGTAGACTCACTTTATTCCGTCTTTATTTTATTGCTTCTATTTAGTATCTGTTCTGCAACTAGGCTTACCTAGTCGTAGAGACTAGGTGCCATCACGATACCTTTCGGAGGGTAAATCGGGTCGTGACAAGCTCACCGTGAAGTCTCTTAGTGCAAGTCAAGTGTGCGCGTCGGACGGATAACCAGATGCACCTGCCTTAGATCCTGCACATTCAAGTGTAGAAGTGTAGCGTGAGTACATAAACCACATGTACCCTGTAAGTATCTAGTCTAACCTCGAAGAAATAATGACGAGCGGTCGACTCCGATACTTACTAAGGGTCAAAAACATAATAATACTGAGTTCTAATTAAGCATGAAATATACAAAGATAATGGAGCTCAACAAGAACTAAGTAAACAAATCCTTCTTCCAAGTAAGAAGCTAAATCATCTCTCTCATCTATTCCTTTCGCCTTTCAAGTCCGTGAAACATTATTAAATATAAAAGGAAATTCCGGTATCACTACGCACGAGTTATGTCGAGGACGTACGGTCCGATCCAAATATACATAATAACATATTGTGCACTGTCGAGGGTCGAACGTCCCAAACCATGTAATATATCAATAAATCCTGCCGAGGCGAACGGACCGCTCCCATGGGAGTAGTGGAATTTTACCCCGGTAGCGGAATACGTTTGCGAAGCGGTTGAACGTAGATGTTCTCAATTAATCATAATATTTCTCAATATCTTTTTGAAATAGGAAATTCAACTTGGAAACTTAACTTATTGAAATTCTCATCCTCCACTTTAAAACCAATAAGTTGTAAATATAATCAACAATGATATCAACAAATCATGGTGTAGGTCTAAATCAACCCAGACATAAACATGAATAGTAGCTACGCACGGGCTCTCGTCACATCGTGCATGTGTATCCCCCACAGGTAAACACACATTATGATTTAAGTTCACCTAAGGAGTTAATTCCCTCTTACAAGGTTAGAAAAGAGACTTACCTCGTCTCAAATTCCATTTCCCGATTCAAGAACATGCTCAAACCTTTAAATTTGGTGCCAAACGACGCGAAACCATTCAAACATTATATAAATTAATCAATTTATGCTCAATAGCTCATATTCCCACTATTAAAGTGATTACCCAACCCTAAGTGCAAGATTCCTAAAATTCAACCCCGGGCCCACATGCCCGGATTCTGAAATTTTTGAAGAAAGTTGTTACCCATAACCTTAGGAACATAAATATATGATTTTTACTAAGATCCATAATCAATTTGGTGGTCAAAATCTCGTTTTTATCAATGACCTAGGTGTTCATCTAAACCCTTGATATTCACTAATTTTTACATGTTAATCTACCCATAATCCATGTATGTAGCTCATGTTGTATGGAAATTACTTACCTCAAAGTTCTAGGTGAAAACCCCCTTCCAAAAGCTTCAAAATCGCCCAAGAGATGAAGTGAAATGAAATAAATGGCCTAGGTCCCGCATTAAATGAGCTGGGCACAGGCCTCTGTTGTCGCATTTGCGACACCAGGTTCGCAAAATGCGAGGGTCACAAATGCGACAAAACGCTCACAAATGCAAAGCCTGGCTACAGCTGCTAAGGTCGCAAATGCGACGGAAGGGTCGCAAATGCGATCACTGCTGAGTTCGCAATTGCGGCTCAGGTGTCACAAATGCGAAAAATCCCCAGGATGAGATTCTTCGCAAATGCGTAGCTCCTCTCGCAAATGCGACGTTCGCATTTGCGAACTATTTCTCGCATTTGCGAGACCTGCAACTGGTGCCAATAAACACCATAAATCTAGTGTGTTTTCCATCCCTTCCGCATGTCCGAAAATCACCCGAGCCCTAGGGGCTCCACACCAACTACCCACACAAGTCTAATAACCTCATCAAAACTCGCTCGAGCAATCAAAACACGGAAATAACATCAAAAACTACGAATCGAACGCAAAATACATGAATTGACTCATGAATTCAAAATTTTCTAAAAATACTTTCGCCCGTCCGATTTCCATCAAATCAACTCGGAATGACACCAAATTTTCCTTGCAAGTCTTAAATGACATTACGAAACTATTGCTGTCTCAAAATTCCATTTTGACCTCGATATCACCAAACCCTGTTCCAAACCAAATTTTAAAGAACTTCAAGAACCAACTTTTGATATTAGGCACAGAAGCGCTCCTCGGTAATCCAAAACCCGAACCGAGTATACGCCCAAGTCCGAAATCATCATAGGAACCTATTGGAACTGTCAAATCCCGATTCAGAGGTTATTTACTCAAAATGTTGACCGAAGTCAAACTTAGCCTTTTAAGGCTACCTTAAGGAACCAATTGTTCCGGTTTCAACCTGAACCCTTCCAAATATCAGACTAACCATCCCCGCAAGTCAACAAACAGTAAAAGCAAATACGGGGATTCTTATTTAGGGGAACAGGGTTCTAGAAAGCAAAATGACCGGTCGGTTCATTACATTCTCCACCTCTTAAACAAATGTTCGTCCTCGAACGGGTTTAGAATCATAGCTGGAGTGCTGAACAAGTGAGGATATCTGCTCCGCATGTCCTCGTCGGACTCCCAAGTCGCCTCCTCGACTGGTTGGCCTCAGCACTACACCTTTACCGTGGAAATCCTCTTGGATCACAACTGGTGATCCTGTCTATCAACAATGGCAATTGGATCCTCCTCATAACCTAAGCTCTCATCTAGCTGAATAGTGCTGAAGTCTAACACATGGGACAAGCAGGTATGATACCTACGGAGCATCGATACGTGGAAAACCAGAGAACTCCCGATAGACTGGAGGTAAAGAAAGCTCATAAGCAACCTCCTCAACTCTCCTCAACACCTCAAAGGGGCCTATGAACCTTGGGCTCAACTTGCCCTTCTTTCTGAATCTCATGATCCCTTTCATTGGCGAATCTTTCAAGAGAACCTTCTCGCCCATCATAAATGATAAATCATGCGCCATATGAATCAACTTCACCTTTTCCAAGGCATCCTTTACCAAATCAACACCATATAATTTAGCCTCGTCGGGCTCAAACCACCCGATGGGAGAACGACATCATGACCATATAAGGCCTCAAATGGAGCCATCTAGATGCTGGACTGATAACTAATGTTGTAAGGGAACTCAGCCAAAGGCAAGAATTGATCCCACTGTCCCCCAAAGTCAATCACACATGCTCTGAGCATGTCCTCCAAGATCTGAACAGTCCGCTCTAGCTGCCCGTCGGTCTGTGGATGAAATGCAGTGTTGAGCTCTACACGAGTCCCCAACTCACTCTATACGGATCTCCAGAAATGAAAAGTGAACTAAGGGTTTCTATTTGATATGATGGAAAAAGTTACACCGTGCAACCGAGCTATCTCCCGAATATAAATCTGGGCCAACCTCTCTGAAGTATAAGCAGTTGCAACTGGAATGAAGTGTCCCAACTTGGTCAACCTTTATACAATGACCCAAACCGCATCAAACTTCCGCAAGGTCCGCAGCAACCCAACTACGAAGTCCATAGTGATGTGCTCCCACTTCCACTCGGGTATAGTCATCTGCTGGAGTAGGCCCCTTGTCCTATGGTGCTCATACTTAACCTGCTGGCAATTTAGGCATCTAGATACATACTCAACTATGTCTTTCTCCATCCGCTGCCACCAATAATGTTGTCTCAGGTCATGATACATCTTCATAGCACCTGGATGGATGGAATACCGAGAACTGTGTGCCTCCTCTAGAATTCTCTCCCTCAAGCCATCGGCATTAGGAACACATAAACGACCCTGGAGTCGCAGAACACCACCCTCGCTAATAGAAAACTCCTTGGCACCACCCTATAGTACCGTCTCTCTAAGAACTGCCAAGTGCGGATCATCAAACTGTCGAGCCTAGATCTGCTCCAATAGTGACGACCAGGCAACAACACATGCAAGAATTCGGCTGGGCTCTGAAATATCCAACCTCACAAGTCTGTTAGCCAAGGACTGAATGTCCAAAGCTAGGGGCCTCTCCTCTGCTGAAATGAATGCCAAGCTACCCATACTCTCTGCCTTTCTACTCAAGGCATCCGCGACTACATTCGCCTTGCCCCGATGATAAAGAAGGGTGATGTCACAATCCTTTAGTAACTCAATCCATCTGTGCTGCCTCAAATTGAGATCCCTTTGCTTGAACAAATGCTGCAAACAGCAGTGATCAGTGTAAAACTCGCAAAGCACCCCATATAGATAATGTTTCCAGATCTTAAGAGCATGAACAATTGCGGCCAACTCAAAATCGTGCACAGGATAATTCTTCTCATGGGGCTTCAGCTGATGTGAAGCATATGAAATAACTCGCCCCTCCTGCATCAATACACAACCCAAGCCAACCCGTGAAGCGTCGCAATAAACTGTATACATCCCCGAACCGGAAGGCAACACTAGAACTGGTGTTGTGGTCAAAGTTGTCTTGAGCTTCTGAAAGCTCGCCTCACAATCCTCGGACCAATGGAAAGGAGCACCCTTCTGGGTCAATCTTGTCAAAGGTGCTGCAATGTATGAAAATCCATCCACAAATCGGCGATAATAACCTGCTAACCCCAGGAAACTCCTGATCTCTGTCGCCGAAGTAGGACAAGGCCAACTCTAAACTGCCTCAATCTTCTTAGGATCCACCTTAATACCCTCATCGATACAACATGGCCTAAGAACACCACAGAATCTAACCAAAACACACACTTGGAGAACTTAGCATATAGCTTATGTTCCCGCAAGGTATGGAGAACCACTCTCAATTGTTGCTCGTGCTCCTCCATGCTACTTGAGTATATCAAGATGCCATCAATGAAGACAATAACAAAGGAATCAATATAAGGCATGAACACCCTGTTCATCAAATTCATAAATGTCGCTGGGGCATTAGTCAAGCCGAAGGACATCACTAGAAACTCATAATGGCCATATCTAGTACGGAAGGAAGTCTTCAGAACATCTGAGTCCCGAATATTCAACTGATGGTACCCCGATCTCAAGTCGATCTTAGAGAACACACTAGCACCCTGCAGCTGGTCAAACAAATCATCAATACGCGGCAACGGGTACTTGTTCTTAATGGTGACCTGGTTCTGCTGGCGGTAATCAATGCACATACGCATAGTCCCATCCTTCTTCTTCACAAATAATACCGGTGCACCCCAAGGTGACACACTCGGCCTGACGAACCCCTTTGCTAGAAACTCCTCAATATGTTCCTTCAACTCCTTCAATTCTTTCGGAGCCATACGGTACGGTGGAATAGATATAGGATGAGTTCCTGGAGCCAAGTCGATACAGAAATCAATATCACGATCTAGCAGCATGCCTGCAAGGTCAGAAGGAAACACATCGGTGAACTCCCAAACTACTGGCACTGAATCAATCGTCGGAGACTCTGCGGTAGTATCCCGAACATAGGCTAGATAATCCAAACAACCCTTCTCGACCATATGTCGAGCCTTCAAGAAAGATATAACCCGACTAGATGTACTGACAGATGAACTCTTCCACTCTAATCTAGGAAACTCTTCCATCGCTAAGGTAATAGTCTTGGCATGGCAATCAAGGATGGCGTGATATGGGGATAACCAGCAGGATGACCTCAAAGTCGGTCATATCAAGTAATAGAAGGTACGCTCTAGTCTCGTATCCATAGAATGTAACCACACAGGACCGGTAAATTCGATCCACAACAACAAAATCGCCCACGGGAGTGGACACATAGACAGGAGTACCCAAAGACTCGCGAGGAGTATCCATAAAATGAGAAAACATGGATGACACATACGAATAGGTAGGTAGATCCTAGATCAAATAATACTGAAGCATACCTACCACAGACAAAGATAATACATGTGATCACGGCATCTGAGGCCACTGCATCTGGTCTGGCAAGAAAAGCATAAAACTTGGCTGGAGCGCCACATGGTCGGCCTCCACCTGCCTGACCTCAACCTCTGGGACGGCCTCTACCCACCTGCCCTCCGCCTCTGGGCGGCTGGACGACGGGTGCAGCTGTTGGAAATGTAGTCATAGCCTGCTGACCCTGCTGCACCGCCTTGCCGCAAAGTCTGGGCAGTGCCTTTTCATGTGACTAGAATCCCTGCACTCATAGCAACCTCTCGGAGTGGTGGACTGCTGCCCTGAAGTCTGACCCTGATGGCTTGAATACCCATCGGAAGAAACCTGAATAGCTAGTGGGCGGTATGAACTCTCTGGCATGGTACTGCAGTAGGCACTGGAAGAACCCAGATGACCGGAGTACCCACTAGAAGAACTCTGAATAACTGGTGGCTAGTAAGAACTCTCCGGCATAGCATTGAAATAGGGTTGTGCTGGAACGCCCTGAAGAGGTGGTGGTGCTGAATATGGGGGTCTGCTGAGCTGACTCCTCCCAAAATGCAGCCGGGGCACCTCTGAACTCTCCAGAAAAATGAGACCTCTTGTCCCGCTGCATCTACTCCCTACCCCTCTGACGGTAGCCCTCAATCCTGCGAGCAATCTCCCCCACTAACTTATAGGAAGTCCCCATCTCGACCTCCCGAGCCATGCTAGACTGAATGCTAGAGTGAAAGCCTGCAACAAATCTCCGCACTCGCTTCGCCTCAGTAGGGAGTATCATAAGTGCATGGTGAGACAGCTCAGAAAATCTCACCTCATACTCGGTCACTGATATCTGGCCCTACTCGAGCCGCTCAAACTAACCCCACAACTCTTCCCTTTGGGAGGGTGGAATATACCTATCCAAGAATAAGCGTGTGAACTGGTCCCAAGTCATAGGAGGAGAATCTGTTGGTCTACCAAGAAGATAAGACTGCCACCACCTACCCCCGCTGCCCTCCAACTGAAAGGTAGTGAAATCTACCCCGTGAGACTCCAATATCCTTATGTTGTGTAATCTGTCCCTGCACCTATCAATAAAGTCCTGAGGATCCTCATGTCGCTCACCCCCAAAGACCGGAGGGTGAAGCCTAGTCCATCTGTCCAAAAGCTTCTGCGGCTCGTCGGTCGCAACTAGTCTAGGCTCTGGTACAGCTGTTGCGACTGGCTGATCTCCGCCTACGGGGAGAGTTCCCGGGGTATGATATACAATGGGTGCATCCCCAGAAGCTTGAGAGATAGGGGTCTGTGCTCCCCCTCCCGCCTGAGATGTGGTCGGGTCTGCTGAAACTAAACCGGCCTGAGTCATAGAATCCATGAACCGTAGCATACAGCCCATGAAATCCTGGAAGCCCGGTGTTATCATGAAGTCGGTCGAGGCTGGCTCTGCTGCGGGCACCTTGCCTTGCTCCTCGACTATAGGATCCTTTACTAGATCTGTTGGCGGTGTAACTAGTCAACTCTAGGACTTCCTTGGCCCCTACCTCGGGCTGGTGCCCTCCCCGACATCTGCCTTGACCTTTAGAAACAGGGGGAGCAGCTCCTCCCGGGTCAGGAACGTCTGATGTGCGCGTTCACACCATCTGTGAGAGAATATAAGGAAGAAACTTAGTATACCATCAACTGCACGATAAGAGATGAATAAAGAGTAGTTTCCTAACATCATATAGCCTCTCAAAGATAAGTACGGACGTCTCCGCACCGATCCACAAGACTCTATTAGACCTGCCCATAACTTATGAGACCTATATGAACCTAGTGCTCTGATACCATGTTGTCACATCCCAATTTCATTATGGGCCGTGATGGCGCCCAACACCGATGTTAGGCAAGCCAACACTGACCAAACTAGTGATTTCCACTATTAATATATTTGCTAAGTGAATAACATTCCACACTGATAAAAGTTTTAGAATTTCACCTCTATAAAGTAATTTAAAAAAAAGCAACAGAGTAATCATAACAATAAATCCAAAACCATCAGCCTACTAGTGTGTGCCAAGACCTGGTGTCACAAGTATATGGGCATTCTAGTAGAATATACAAAATAATACTAGTCTACTATCTAAAAAAGAAATAGACAGAAATGAGCAAAAAGGAAGACTCCAGCTGCTGCAGAACGGCTCGGAAAGCAGCTCACCGTGAAGTCTCTAAGTGCAAGTCAAGCGTTCGCGCCGGACTAATAACCACATGCACTTGCCTCAGATCCTGCACATTCAAGTGCAGAAGTGTAGCGTGAGTACATAAACAACATATACCCAGCAAGTATCTAGTCTAACCTCGAAGAAGTAGTGACGAGGGGTCGACTTCGACATTTACTAAGGGTCAAAAACATAATAATACAGAGTTCTAATTAAGCATGAAATATACAATGATAATAGAACTCAACAAGAAGTAAGTAAACAAATCCTTCTTCCAAGTAAGAAGCTAAATCATCTCTCTCATCTATTCCTTTCACCTTTCAAGTCCGTGAAACATTATTAAATATAAAAGGAAATTCTGGTATCACTACGCACGAGTTATGCCGAGGACATACGGCCCGATCCAAATATACATAATAACATATTGTGCATTGCCGAGGGTCGAATGGCCTGAACCATGTAATATATCAATGAATCCTGTCAAGGCGAACGGCCCGCTCCCATGAGAGTAGTAAAATTTTACCCCGCTCGCGGAATATGTTTGCGAAGCGGTTGAACATAGATTTTCTCAATTAATCATAATATTTCTAAATATCTTTTTGAAATAGGAAATTCAACTAAGTTATTGAAATTCTCATCCTCCATTTTAAAACCAACAAGTAGTAAACACAACGATATCAACAAATCATGGTGTAGGCCTAAATCTTCCCGAACATAAACATGAATAGTAGCTACGCACTCGTCACATCGTGCCTGCGTAGCCCCCACAAATAAATACACATTATGATTTAAGTTCACCTAAAGGGTTAATTCCCTCTTACAAGGTTAGAAAAGAGACTTACCTCGTCTCAAAGACCACTTCCCGATTCAAGAACATGCTCAAACCTCCAAATTTGGTGCCAAACGACTTGAAACTAGCCAAACATTATATAAATTAATGAATTTATGCTCAATATCTCATATTCCCACTATTAAAGTGATTACCCAACCCTAAGTGCAAGATTCCTAAAATTCACCCCGGGGCCCACGTGTCCGGATTCCGGATATTTTTGAAGAAAGTTGTTCCATAACCTTAGGAACATAAATATATGATTTTTACTAAGATCCATAACCAATTTCGTGGTCAAATCTCATTTTTATCAAAACCCTAGGTTTTCATCTAAACCCTTGATTTTCACTCATTTTTACATGTTAATCTACCCATAATCTATGTATTTAACTCATGTTGTGTAGAAATTGCTTACCTCAAAGTGCTAGGTGAAAACCCCCTTCCAAAAGCTCAAAACATTGCCCAAGAGATGAAGTGAAATGAAATAAATGGCTCAAGTCCCGCATTAAATGAGTTGGGCACATGCCTCTGATGTCGCATTTGCGATACCAGGTTCGCAAATGCGAGTGTGGAAAATGCGACAAAACGCTCGCAAATGCGAAGCCTGGCTCCAGCTGTTAAGGTCGCAAATGCGACAGAGGGGTCGCAAATGCGATCACTTCTGAGTTCGCAAATCCGGCTCAGGTGTCGCAAATCCGAAAAATCCCCAGGTTGAGCTTCTTCAAAAATGCAAATCTTATCTCGAAAATGCGACGTTCACATTTGCGAACTATTTCTCGCATTTGTGAGACCTGCAACTGGTGTCAAGAAACACCAGAAATCCGGTGTGTTTTCCATTCCTTCCGCACGTCTGAAACTCGTTCGAGCCCTCGGGGCTCCACACCAACTACCCAAACAAGTCGAATAACCTCATACAAACCCGCTCGAGCAATCAAAACATGGAAATAACATCAAAAACTATGAATCGGACACAAAGCGCATGAATTGACTCGTGAACTCAAAAATTTCTAAAAAGACTTCCGCTCGTGCGATTCCTATCAAATCAACTCGGAATGACACCAAATTTTGCGTGAAAGTCTTAAATGACATTATAGAAATATTCTCTGTCTCGAAATTCTATTTGGACATCGATATCACCAGAAACCTATTCCAAACCAAATTTTAAAGAAATTCAAGAACCAATTTTTGATATTAGGCGCAGAAACGCTCCCAGGTCATCCAAAATCCAAACTGAGCATACGCCCAAGTCTGAAATCATCATACAAATTTATTGGATCCGTCAAATCCTGATTCCGAGGTCGTTTACTCAAAATGTTGACCGAAGTCAAACTTAGCCTTTTAAGGCCAACTTAAGGAACCAATTGTTCCGGTTTCAACCCGAACCCTTCCAAGTCTCAAACTAACCATCCCCTCAAGTCATAAAAAAGTAAAAGCACATATGGGGAGTATTATTTAGGGGAACGGGGTTCTAGAAAGCAAGTCGGGTCATTACATTCTTATTATCCTTCAATTTCACTTTTTCTTCCTCCATTCTATCTCTCAAAGTCGTAACCTCTTCTTCGCTCCCGTTAATCACAAGCATTTCACTCTCAACAAACTTCTTGTGGCAAACCAAATAACCTGAGTATTTCATTTCCTTCAAAGCTTTAGCACTCAAAACATGTCCACAACCCCTCAAAGCAAAGAACTTGTACTTTCCATTGAACTCCAACCCAGTTATCGGGCACTGAAACCCGGTTCTCACACCATCACCAACCCCTCTATCCTCTTTTCCCCGAATCACCGACAGCTCAACTGGAATCATATCTTTCAACCCTTTTATGTAGCCAAACTTCTTAAGCGCCCTTTTTTCAATAAAGCCTCAACTAAAGCCTCCTTATTAAACAAATTCCCAAGCTTATCAACAACAACGGGATGCTTCAACGGCTCATTAGACAAAGCACAATTCAACTATTTTGACAACCTAATTTCATTCGCGTCAATTTATCTAGTTTCTTCGTTGCGTACATCTTAAGATAACAGTCCCAGGACTCTGCCCCAGTGGCACCGCCATCTCCACCCCTGCCACAGAGGCAAAGGAAGAGGACTAAAGTGGAAAAAGGGCTAATCCCAGAACCAAAATAATAGAGTTGAATCCTTAGTGGGCCGACCGTTGAATGTAAAATAGACAGAATTACCCTTAATTGGGCCTAATGATTTCTAGATTTTGTCCATTAAATTGGATTTGAGGTCTTGCAAAGTGAAATTAAGGTTAGGGGATTACGCATTTGGGGATTCATTATTAGGGTAATTACAAATTGAAATGGAAGCGAGTGTCTGAAAATCTTACCTGAAATAAAGAAAAATCGAAGAGTGAATAGGTGTGAAGCTTTGGTTCTCCAAAGAGAAAAAGATTGGAGTTTGATCTTTGTATTTATATTTTAGTTTTCTGATATTTGTTTGACAGAAACTCCGTGCGCCGACATTGACGAACACGTGGCAACCATTGGTTGGTCAGCGATAAATGATGCATCTGGAAATGGAGGACTAAAGACGACCGGTTTGCTTTTATTTATGGGCCGACGTATTCATTGTTTACTTTTTCTAGCCATAAATCTAGATTATATATTGAATATACATAATTATACATATATAATACTTAATTATGCATATATTATACTTTCAACGGCTATTTTTAGTTTGAGTGGTTGGGTGAGCGGCTATTTGGGTTAATTCTTCTTAAATATTAGCCAATTTACCTATACTTTAGGACTAAGTATCCTGAATTTGGAATTCAGGATTAAGTGTCCTGAATTTTTGAGGTGTTAACTTGAAATTCAGGACCAAGTGTCCTGAATTTCTGAACTGCTAATTTAAAATTCAAGATATAATATTCGAACTTCTAAACATAATTTTTTCGAGCTTTAGGACACGATGTCCTGAAGTTTGATTAGAAAATAATAAAAGAGAAAAATGATAAAAAGAAAAATTAACACTGGCCATTATCTCGCCCCTTTCTATCACATCCGCTTCTTCTCACCCCCAGATCCCTAAAAAATGCCATTGAAATTGAGATATTCATGTTCAAGTAAAACCGGTGGAATAAGTCAAACATTGCGCGTAATAATCTGAGAAAATAGTCACCCACTTTCAAGGCAGTCATCACACTATCTCACAGCTGATATAGAGGTATCAGAATGACAAGAACTATTAGCATTACCAATTATTATAAGAAATCAACAAAGAATGGGCATTTCAACCTCCACCCACCCCCCACACACAAAAAAAGAGAAAAAGAAAGGTAAAAGAGTGAGTGAACATAAAGTTACTATAGTGTTTTAACCAGAACTCAAAAGAAACATCATATTTACAATCACAAATGTTATGTTACACCAATAAAGTACCAACTGAATCAAATGGCAGGAGGGAACATCTACGACACAGTGGTCTAGCATGTAACTATACTTCACGAAAAACATTCTAAGACAATAAAACCAGTCCAAGACACTAGCATAACACCTCAAAAGAAGTAGCTAATCAGTTTTTTCCAAGGGGCAAATATCTGCTAGATTAAGTCTCTTTGAAGTCAGTCTTTCTTGAAGAAGTGAAAATAGAAGCATAGATTTCCTTTGTAGCATGAGTTGGAGCTATGTTACGACCCAGCCGGTCGTTTTGAGAGTTCTAGCCCTGATCCCTTATTAATTAATTGTTTCCTCCCATATCTTTTTCTGCTATTGTGACTTGTCGGGAGGTTTCGTTTTGGTTTTTGGAGTTTTTGGGACACTTAGTCCCTCAACGGGAGCTTAGGCCTTAGGATGTCGACCGCAGTCGGAACTGTATGAAGACTACTCCGGGATAGAGTTTCGTTCCCTTAGCTCTGTTAGGTGATATTGGACTTAGAGGCGTGACCGTATTGTGTTTTGGAGGTTTGCAGCTCATTTAGGCTTGAAATGGTGAAAGTCGAAGTTTTGAAGATTTTGACCAGTAGTGAAACTTTTGATATCGGGGTCGGATTCCGATTCCGGAAGTTAGAATTTGTCCGTAGAGTTGAGTAAGACTTGTGTGCAAAATTTGGGGTCAAGCGAACGTGGTTTGGTTGGTTTCGACATCGGTTGTCGAATTTGGAAGTTTCAAGTTCTTTAAGTTTGAATCAGAGGATGATTCATGATTTTAGCGTTGTTTGATGTGATTTGAGGGCTCGACCAAGTCCGTATGGTGTTTTGGGACTGGTTGGTATGTATGGTTGAGGTCCCGAAGGCCTCGGGTGTGTTTCGAATGCTTAACGGATTGAGTTTTGGACTTATGAAATTGCTTAAGCTACTGCACCTGGTGTAATCGCACCTGTGCACTTTTGGCCACAGGTGCGGCACCGCAGAAGCGGCCATGGATCTACAGAAGCAGTTTTGTCCCTGTACAACTGGGATCGCAGGTGCGGCGATAGATCCGCAAAAGCGGAAGAGGAGCACGGGTGTGGGCTTGCAGATGCGACCCTTGTTCGAAGATGCGGACCCAGCCCCCCCTTAAGTCACTTTCGCACCTGCGATAGATTTTCCGCAGGTGCGCTATCGTAGGTGCGGTTGAAGGCTCGCAGAAGCGAGATCTCTGGCAGAAAAAGGGCAAAATCGAGAGTTTATGTCATTTTTTACCATTTGGACTTGAGAGCTCGGAATTAGGCGATTTTTCGAGAGATTTTCATAGGAAGCTTTGGGGTAATGATTCCTAACTCATTTTTTGTTGTATTCCATTAATCTATAGTTATTTTCTTCATTTAATTAAGGAAATATAGGGAAGAAGAGTGGAAGTTCCTCAACTAAGTTTCTGATATTTGATTAGGATTTTGATATCGAATTTGGATTATTTTGGTATCGAGTGAACTCGTGAGTGAATGAGTGTTCATATTTTGTGCCTTTTACCTGATTCTGAGTCGTGGTCCCGGGGTGGCTTTAGGGCAAATTTCCAATTTCCTTCTTTAGCTTTGATTTCAGTAGCTAGATTAGTTCCTTGTAGTTATATTTATGATATGTAATTGGTTTTGGCTAGATTTGGGCCATTCGGAGTCGGATTTCGTGGAAAGAGCATTGTTATGGATTGATTGAGCTTGGTTCGAGGTAAGTGGCTTACCTAACCTTGTGTGGGGGAACTCCCTTAGGATTTGGTACTGTTTTGATATGTGAGCATCGTGTACGTGAGGTGAAGAGTACGTACACGGGCTAATTGCTATAAAAATCCGATTTCTACTAAGTAATAACCTGTTTTCCTTCTTATTTGAGTCATATCAGCATGTGTAGTATACTGTTAGATTAGAATAGCATGTCTACTTGCCTTAGTTGTTTATCTGAACTCTGTGCAGCATGTTTAGTGAATATCCTACTTTTCCTTGACTTGTAGTTAGCCTAAATTGTAGGATTTCGTGTTGTAGCTGTTGAAATCTATTATTTGAGCTGTGTATTTACTTTTGGGACTTCGGAATGGTATTCCAGGAAATCCCCCTGCATATTTTCTTTTGGGACTACGGAACGGTATTCCGGGAGATCCTCCTGCATATTTACTTTTGGGACTACGGAACGGTATTTGTGGAGATCCCCCTGCATATTTACTTTGGGACTATGGAATGGTATTCTGGGAGATCTCTCTTGTCTTGCATATTTACTTTGGGACTACGGAACAGTATTCCGGTAGATCCATCTGCACATTTATGTTTGGGACTACGAGACGGTATCTCGGGCGATCGCCTATTGTTATCTCTGTGTACTGAGCTGTTACCTTTCTATGATTTCATTCTTGTTAAATTTTTGTCTTTATTTTATTGTGATATTTAAGTCCGCTTTGTTTTTATTCCCTGACCTGACCTCGTCACTACTCGACCGAGGTTGAGCTTGGCACTTACTGGGTGCCATTATAGTGTACGCACGCCCTTTATTGACCATGTTTTTCGTGTGCAGATCCAGGTTCCTCCTACCAGCCTCGTTATTAGT
Organism: Nicotiana knightiana; assembly: GCA_005239525.1. Lineage (NCBI taxonomy): Eukaryota > Viridiplantae > Streptophyta > Magnoliopsida > Solanales > Solanaceae > Nicotiana > Nicotiana knightiana. The sequence goes on along the minus strand of ML424143.1, from coordinate 26,684 downwards.
TGCAGTCGCTGCTTTCCAGGAGACTTCAAGGTACATCTGCCTGCGCCCACAGATTTTCAGAGTCCCCCTCTATCCCCCTATGTTGATTCTTCTCTTATTTATTTAGACACTGATGTATAGAACAGTTAGAACTTCGTAGAAGCTTGTGACTTACGGTGTTCCGGGTCTTAGGAGTGTTTTGTACATATCTCAATTTTCTTTTTAAAAATATATGCTGTTGTTAGCTGTTAAATTTCTGTTTTTCATTTCATTTCCACAAAGTGTTAGGCTTACCTAGTCGTCGAGACTAGGTGCCATTACGACAATTCACAGAGGGAGGATTTGGGTAGTGACAAGCTATATCAACAGCCTTAAACCGCTTCCCAGACCCATTACTTGCACTATTCTTCACATCCTTCACTTCAATCTTACTAGTAATGTCAACTTTAGCTTTCCCTTCCACTTTCCTCGCATCCTTTTCTCCTAGCTTATCCCCAATCCCATGTTTCATCCCAGTCAAGCGTGGCACCTCCAATGACTCTTCATCATAAAATTCTACATCCCCATTCTTCCCTTTATTCACCTTCTTATTATCCTTCAATGTCACTCTTTCTTCCTACATTCTATCCCTCAAAGCCGCAAAATTTTCTTCGCTCCCGTTAATCACAAGCTTGTCACTCTCAATAAAATCCTTGTGGAAAATCGAACAACCCGAGGATTTCACTTCCTTCAAAGCTTTATCACTTAAAACATTTCCACAACCCCTCAAAGCAAAGAAATTGTACTTCCCATTGAACTCCAACCCAGTTATCGGGCACTGAAACCCGGTTCCCTCACCATCACCAACACCTCTATCCTCTTCCCCCAAAATCACTGACAGCTCAACTGGAATCACATCTTTCAACCCATTCATGTGCCCAAACTACTTAGGCACCCTTTTTTTCAACAAAGCCTCAACTAAATCCTCCTTATTAAAAAAATTCCCAAGCTTGTCAACAACAAGAGGATGCTTCAACAACTCATTAGACAATGCAGAATTCAACTATTTAGACAATCTAATTTCATTCGGGTCAATTTTATCTGGTTTCTTTGTTGCATACATCTTAAGATAATAGTCTCGGGACTCTGCCCCTGTGGCACCGCCATCTCCACCCCCGCCACGGAGGCGAAGGCGGAGGACTAAAGTGGAAAAGGGGTTAATCCCAAAACCATTTAATAGAGTTGAATCCTTAGTGGGACAAACGTTGGATGTAAAATAGACAGAGTTATCCTTGATTGAGCCTAATGATTTCTGGATTTTGTCCATTAAATTGGATTTGAGGTCTTGCAAAGTGAAATTAGAGTTAGGGTTTTTGAAATTTAGAACATGGGTGGGGATCTGATGCTCTGGTGATTGAATAAAAATAGGGAAATTACGCATTTGGGGATTCACTATTAAGGTAATTACAAATTGAAATTGAAGAGTGTCTGAAAATTTTACCTGAAATGAAGAAACATCGAACATCGAATAGGTGTGAAGCTTTGGTTCTCGAAAGAGGAAAAGATTGGAGTTTGATCTTTGTATTTATATTTTAGTCTTCTGATATTTGTTTGACAGAAACTCTGTGCGCCGACATTGACGAACACATGGCAACCGTTGGTTGGTCTGCAAGAAATGATGCATCTGGTAACGGAGGCCTAAAGATGACCTGTTTGTTTTCATTTTTTGGCCGACGTATGAAGTGGCGAAGTGCACCGTTTAGCCACTTTTAAGCCCACTATTTAAAATATATTCACAATTTACGATGTATTTAAATATTAAGATCTTTACATAAATAGCCGATCATATTCATTATTTACTTTTTCTATCCATAAATATAGATTATATATTAAATATACATATATAATACTTAAATTATCCATATATTATACCTTCATCGGTTATTTTTAGTTTAAGTGGTTGGGCGAGCGGTTATTTGGGTTAATTTTTCTTAACTACTAGCCAATTTACGTAAACTTTAGGACTAAGTATCCTGAATTTGGAATTCAGGACTTAGTGTCTTGAATTTTTGAGGTGTTAACTTGAAATTCAGGACCAAGTGTCATGAATTTCTGAACTTCTAATTTAAAATTCAAGATATAAGATTTGAACTTCTAAACATAATTTTCGAGCTAGGACACGATGTACTGAAGTTTGAACTTTGAGGTTTAAACTTCAGGACACTGTGTCCTGAAGTTTGAGCGAATTGACTAATCATTAAATATATTGTAAATTGTGGATATAGTTTAAACAGCATGTAAAAGTGGATACCACTGCCAACAAACTGTGACACATTTTTAAAGCATCAACAGAGGGGGAAGTGCACAATTAGTCGATTAGAGGATCGTTATTTAAGGTATAGCCGTAGTTCATAAATATATGCAAGTTTAACCATTCATAATAAATTTAGATTTAAGGGTCTAAAGTTTGAAAATTCCAAGCTTGACAGTCTAAAGTTGAGTTTGTCAAAGCCTAACTTTTATTTTGTTAATGCATTAAACTTAAGCCACTTTTTAATTGGATTTAATTTACATATAGGGTGTGCATTATCATATTAAGGACATGAACAAATTATAAATTCCCTATATGAAGTAATGTTTCAGACACTTTTACTTATTCGGTTTTGGCATCTCATTCTCCCTACTTCGCATAGTTTCAACAAGACACTTCAACTTGTATAAAATATTAGTTTTAAACCTCTCTGACCATTGACCAAGTTTATGTGGCCTTTGTTTTGCTGAGTTAAACAAAATAAGTGATTGCACGCTCCTAAAAGCGAGTAACTATACAAAATTTAATTAGAAAATAATAAAAGAGAAAAATGAAAAAGAAAAAAAAACAACAACAACAACAACAACAACACTAGCCATTATCTCTCCCCTCTCTATCCTATCCGCTTCTTCTTAACCCCAGATCCCTAAAAAATCCTTTGAAATTGATATTGTCATGTTCGAGGAAAAGCAGTTCAACAAGTCCAACATTGCACGTAACAATCTGAGACAATAGTCATCCACTTTCAAGGCGGTCATCACACTATCTCACAGCAGATTGAGAGGTATCAGAATGACAAGAACTATTAGCATTACCAATTATTATAAGAATTCAACAAAGAATGGCCATTTCAACCTCCACCCACCCCCCCACCCACAAAAAGGGAGAAAAGGAAAGGTAAAAGAGCGAGTGAACATAAAGTTACTATAGTGTTTTAACCAGAACTCAAAAGAAATATCAAATTTACAATCACAAATGTCATGTTACACCAATAAAGTACCAACTGAATCAAACGGCAGGAGAGAACATCAAGGACACAGTGGACTAGCATGTAACTGTATTTCACAAAAAAAACATTCTAAGACAATAAAACCAGTCCAAGACACTAGCATAACACCTCAAAAGAAGTAGCTGATCAGTTTCTTCCAAGTGGCAAAGATTTGCAAGAATAAGTCTCCTTGAAGTCAGTCTTTCATGAAGTGGTGAAAATATAAGCATAGATTTTCTATTGTAGCATGAGCTGGAGCTATATCAACAGCCTTATACCGCTTCCCAGACTCATTCCTTGCATTTTTCTTCATGTCCTTCACTTCAATATTACTGTTAATCCCAACTTTAGCTTTCCCTTCCACTTTCCTCGCTTCCTTTTTCTCATAGCTTATCCTCAATCCCATGTTTCATCCCACTCAAGTGTGGCACCTCCAATGCCTCTTCATCATTAACAGCTACATCCTCATTCTTCCCTTTCTTCACTTTCTTATCATCCTTCAATTTCACTCTTTTTCCCTCCATTCTATCCCTCGAAACCCCAGCCTCTTCTTCGCTCCTGTTAATCACAAGCTTGTCACTCTCAACAAACTCCTTGTGGCAAACCAAACAACCCAAGGATTTTACTTCCTTCAAAGCTTTAGCACTCAAAACAGTTAATTAAATTCTCATTTAATATTTTCGAAATCATGTTTTTTCTTCAATTAACTAGTAAAGATGAGTTTTACAGAATATTAATGATGTTTTCCAAATTAAATACTGAATATCCCCTAATCATTCCAAAACCCGGTGTCACAAGTACACGAGCATTTACTAGGAAGAAAATAAAATACAATAGCCGTCCGAAATACAAAATTTGGGCAGAAAAGAAAATACAAGAACTCTGAAGGAGACTCTGCTAGCTGCGGATCGTCTCATAAGATGCAGCTCACCTAAGTCTCTGCATGCGTACGCGTCTCTGCTCTTACAAAGCCGTTAATCATAAATGCACCTGCACAAAAATGTGCAGCAAGTGTAGTATGAGTACGTAAATCAACGCGTACCCAATAAGTATCCCGTCTAACCTCGAAGAAGTAGTGACGAGAGGCCGACTCCGACACTTACTAGTGGTCCAATAATATGATAATACAGACTTCTAATTAAGCATGATATACAACATAAGACTCGGTACAAGAAATAATCGAACAAGTCTTCCCCATAATTAAGAGCTTAAATCACTTCCATCCTTTAAAACATGTAATCACACAAACAATGAATTTATACCAATTACAAAAAGGGACTTCCTGTTCTATTATCACACACAAATACCGACGAGGACGTTTGGCCCGATCCAACTTAATGTAAATTGTGCACTGCCGAGGGTCGAACGGCGTGAATTATAGATGCATTTATTACCCTGCTCATGAACCATACATCTGACACCCATAGATTTCTAAAGTTATTATAGTGTTCTTCCATCCTTTTCAAAATACGAGGTTCAAATGAAAACCTTTAAGATCTCAATTTTTATAACAATTTCAACTCCTTTTAAAAAAAATAGTAAAAAAACTCAATCCCGCTACTTCTCAAGGCAAACAATAAACATAAATCAGTAACAATATCAACAAGGCATGATGTAAGCCTAAGACTACCCGGACGTAGGCATAACTAGTAGCTACGTACGGACTCGCGTCACCTCGTGCGTATGTAGCCCCCACAAATAAAAGCACATAATAATTTAGTTCACCTATGGGGTTAATTCCCTCTTACAAGGTTAGAAAGGAGACTTACCTCGCTCTGAGGTTCCATAACCGGCTCCGACGCCACTCTAACACCTCAAATCGATGCCAAATGCTCCAAAACTAGCCAAACAATGTGCAAACCAATGAAAATATACTCTAATACTCATAACAATTCAATTTACAACAATTCTCAACTCCGCTTGGAAAGTCGATAAAATAACCCTCGGGCCCACGTGCCCGGATTCCCAAATTTTTTGAAGATAAACATTACGAACCCAAATATATAATTTATCCTCGATTCCATGTCCAAATTCGTGGTCCAAATCCAAAAATATCAAATTTCTACATTTTCTACCAAATCCTTTTTTCTATAAATTTTCACGCTTGATTTCGTATATAAATCATGTATTTAACTCACAAAGTGAAGAAAACACTTACCCCATAATAGTTGATGAAAATGGCATCCCGAATTGCTCCAAATTCGGCTCCCATGGACGAAAATGAAATAAGATTGAGCCAAACCTTTGTCTTAAAGAAGATACTGCCCAGCCCCGACCTTCGCACCTCCGGTTCAGTAGTCGCTTCTGTGGCTCCGCACCTGCGGAAATCCATCGCAGGTGAGGCTCTAAATGAGCCCAACAGCTACCGCATTTGCATTCAAAATAGCATTTCTGCACTTCCGCTTCTGCGACCTCCCTTCCGCATCTGTGCCTTCGCAGGTGCGGATCTTCCCTCGCACATACGCTCCTGCCCAGCTCGCCAAGCTTCGCTTCTGCGACCCTCCTGGCATCTTTTGCGGCTCCGCACTTGCGGCCAAAACCTCGTAGGTGCGGTTACACCATACGACAACAGCCCTTCTTCCAAGTCCAATCTCGATCTGTTCACCATCTGGATTCCTCCCGAGGCCCTTGGGACCCTAACCTATTACACCAACACATCCCAAAACACGTTATGAACTTAGTCGAGCCTTCAAATTGCGTCAAACGACGCTAAAACCATGAGTCACACTCCAATTCAAGCTTAATAACTTTAAAACTTCAAACTTCAACATTCGATACCGAAACCTATCAAATCACATCCGATTGACCTCAAATTTTGCACACAAGTCATATTAGACATTACGGACTCCAACTTCCGGATCTGGAATCCGGCCCCGATATCAGAAAGCCCACTTCCGGTCAAACTTCTCAAAAGTCTTCAAATTACTAACTTTAGCCAAATGTCCCCAAAATGACCTACGAACCTCTAAATCCACTTCCGGACACGCTCCTAATACCTGAATGACCATACGGAGCTATTCTCAGACTCGGAATCCCAAACGAAAATCGATAACATAAAATACAGCTCCACCCCAAATTCATGAAACTCTTCCAAAATGCTAACTTCCACAATAGGCGCTGAAACACTCCCGGATCATCCAAAATCTGATCTGAACATACACCCAAGTCCGATACAAACCTGCTGGAACCTTCAGATCTCGATTCCGAGGTCGTTTACTCAACAATTCAATCTTAGTAAATTCTTCCAACCTAAAGCTCGAAAATTTTCCTTCAAATCATCTCTGAACTTCCCGGATTTCAAAATTCCAACCACGCATACAGGTCATAATACCTGAAGTGAAGCTGCTCATGACCGCAAACCGCTGAACGACGCGCTAGAGCTTAAAACGACCGATCGGTCATTACAGAACTTCAACACAGTTATCGGGCACTGAAACCCTGTTCCCTCACCATCACCAACCCCTCTATCCTCTTTCCCCCAAATCACCAACATCTCAATTGGAATCATATCTTTCAACCCATTTATGTACCCAAACTACTTAGGCACCCTTTTTTTCAATAAAGCCTCAACTAAAGCCTCCTTATTAAACAAATTCCCAAGCTTGTCAACAACAACATGATGCTTCAACGACTCATTAGACAAAGTATAATTCAACTATTTTGACAACCTAATTTCATTCGGCTCAATTTTATCCGGTTTCTTCATTGCGTACATCGTAAGATAACAATCCTGGGACTCTGCCCCTGTGGCACCGCCATCTCCACCCCGCCACGGAGGCGAAGGCGGAGGACTAAAATGGAAAAGGGGCTAATCCCAGAACCATTTAATAGAGTTGAATCCTTAGTGGGCCGACCGTTGAATATAAAATTGACAGAGTTATCCTTAATTAAACCTAATGATTTTTGGATTTCGTCCATTAAATTGGATTTGAGGTTTTGCAAAGTGAAATTAGGGTTAGGGTTTTCGAAATTTAGAACATGGGTGGGGATCTGAAGCTCTGGTTATTGAATAAAAATAGGGAAATTACGCATTTGGGGATTAATTATTAGGTAATTACGAATTGAAATTGAAGAGTGTCTGAAAATTTTACCTAAAATGAAGAAAAATCGAAGAGCGAATAGGTGCCAAGCTTTGGTTCTCGAAAGGTTAAAAGATTGGAGTTTGATCTTTGTATTTATATTTTAGTATTCTAATATTTGTTTGACAGAAACTCAGTACGCGGACATTGACGAACACGTGGAAACCGTTGGTTGGTCAGCGAGAAATGATGCATCTCGTAACGGAGGCCTAAAGACGACCCGTTTGTTTTGATTTTTGGCCAACGTATGAAGTGGTGAAGTGCACCTTTTAGCCACTTTTAAGCACACTATTTAAAATATATTCACAATTTACAATATATTTAAAAATTGAAATCTTTACATAAATAGCCGGTCAAATTGATTGTTTACTTTTTTTAGCCATAAATATAGATTATATATTGAATATACATAATTATACATATATAATACATAAATTATGCATATATTATACATTCATCGACTATTTTTAGTTTAAATGGTTGGGTGAGCGGCTATTTACGTTAATTCTTCTTAAAAATTAGCCAATTCATCTAAACTTTAGGACTAAGTATCCTGAATTAGGAATTCAGGACTTAGTGTCCTGAATTTTTGAGGTGTTAATTTGAACTGCTAATTTAAAATTCAAGATATAAGATTCGAGCTTCTAGATACAATTTTCTAGCACGATGTCTTGAAGTTTGAATTTTGAGATTTAAACTTCAGGACACGCCATGTTCTGAAGTTTGAGCGAATTAACTAATCATTAAATATATTATAAATTTTGGATATATTTTAAACCGCATGTAAAAGTGGCTACCTACTACCAATATACTGAGGCCCATTTTTAAAGCATCAACGGATGGGGAAGTGCACAAATAGCCGATTTGATGATCGCTATTTAAGGTATAGCCGTAGTTCATAAATATTTGCAAGTTTAACCATGCATAGATTTACGGGTCTAAAGTTCGAAAAATTCCAAACTTGACAGTCTAAAGTTGAGTTTGTCAAAGCCTAACTTTTATTTTGTTAATGCATTAAACTTAAGCCACTTTTAAATTGGATTTAATATACATATAGGGCGTACCTTATTATTTTAAGAACGTGAACAAATTATAAATTCCCCATATGAAGTAATAGGATGTTTCAATTTGTATTCATATTGAATATTACGGTTCATGCCAATATTGGGTATATATGCCATATTTGGTAAATAAGGTTTATTACATTGATCTTCGAATGTGATGATTTTTCTCAATTCCAAACAAAAAAAAAAAAAGAAATTTCGTTGCATCGTTTTGTTATTTTATTTTTGTCACTATCTACACAATGATTTGTTGCAGAAAATTGCACGCACACATTTGTTTAGGATTAAAGCATAATTATTGTTACTGTTGATGGTTATGAGTACGAAATTTGTGTCTTGCGTATTTAACTACTATTATATTACGATTACTATAATCGTACGAAATTAAAATATGTATTTACTTACACCAAAATCCTATATATTGCTTCGTCCTCTTTGTCTATATATGAAATTAGGTTTAATTTATGACTTTGGAATGTTTTGAATCTATGAGCCCTAACTTTGTTCCCTTGATTTTGCCTTCAAAAAGCTGTTTCATTACCCTAAAGTATGCTGAATTAATTTCCATCATTATTGTCAAATTTTATCTCTGAGCTAATAATTTCCACAGTAAATTAAACTACGTTGAAGCAACGAGCTTCACTTTTATTTACTTCTTATTTTTTAGACGATTTACTTTCTTTTTTAACGTGTCAAGAAGAATATTATTTTTTTAATTTTAAAATTCGTGTTTTATACTTGACACTCTCCTGACATGTTTAAGATCACAAGATATAGAGGATATGTTTGGGTTTTAAAATCTTTTTTTATATTCTTAAATTTCGTGCCTAATCGAAATAAAACTGATAAAATGAAACAAATAATGTATGTAAATAACATAGTAAAACACGAATGTAACTGATATATTGATTCAACCATTCTATTAAAAACAAAAAGAGAAGTGCTTTGTTTAACACGTTTCATAAAACATGCATATCTCAATTCTTGTTGAATGACAATTGTATTATATGCATGCTAATCTCCTGCATGCTTACATGTTTTTTTTTTTGTTTTCACTTCAATTAAACCTCAAAAAGAAAAAGTAGATCACATGATTAATTAATACTTGGTCAAATTATCTTTAATTTGATCTGCATTTAATGTGGAATCATCTCTTCTACTTAATTAAGATCTTACCTCATATATACATATAGTGCATCTAACACTGGTTTGGATTATATATTATAAGAATATTTTTATTGGAATTAAGTGGATGATTTAATGAAAGTTACAAGGCTGAATGGTAAAATAGAGCAGACAAAAAGTGAATTAATTATAGATGCCTCCCTATTAATTGTTCTTTTCCACATTTCAACTATTTAATCCTCCTTCTTCCCTTGACAATGCACAATATTTCTGCATCTCTCTCCTTTTCTTTTCTTCATCGTAAGTAAGTTGATCACCTCTCTCTATCTCTCTCTATATATGTATATATCTCAATTTTTCTATCATTTTTCTAAGTAATGCTTGTTAGATGGTGTTTAATTTATGTATGTGCATATGTTTCTTATAATCACGGTGTACATGTTTCTATATATATGTTTCTTATAATCACGATGTACTCGGGACTAGCTTGCGCGCACTTCGACTAATTCACAAGATATCTGCTACCTCTCTAGCACATGTACTAGTTCTGTCTATTAAAACTTGGATATATGGTTAAAAAAACTCACTTGGTGGGAGTTTGGACATAAAAATCGTGAAATTTCGAAGAAAAAAAAAATATTTTTTAAGTGAAAATGGTATTTGAAAATTAAAATTGTGTTGGAAATTTGGAGCTGTTTTTTAATTTTTTGTGAGTTTTGAAAAACAACTTTTTGGAGTTTTTCAAATTTTCGATTCTGAAATTTAACTTCAAGTGAAATTTGATTCCTGGCCAAACATTAATTCCGAAAAAAATGAAAATTTTCCGGAAAAAAATGAATTTTTTTATGCCAAACGAGCCCTTAATATTTTTGCATCCGCTGAAATTTGAATGTGAGTATCCGCTTTTTTCTAGGTTAATCAATCAACTCTAATGGCTTCTGCGATGTCTCCATTTGCAAAATCATCAAAAGAGCCAAAGTCATACTCAAAACCCAGTGATACAATGGACAGAGAAGTAGTGGAGAAGGTTGCCAAAGTATCAAAAACAAATGGAAATATCATGAGGCCAAATGAAGCTCTAGCATCAGCAGTCGAGAATCCAGCTTTGCTACGTGCCCTTGACCATATAAGATCTGCTGGTGCGGGTAAATTTTTACCCGTCCTCTATTCGTTATGTATATTCCCTTTTTTTTCTTCTAAATTTCTTGTGTTATATATGTTACAATCATAGCTGTAGTGGCGGATCCAAGAATTTTAGAGTATTAATAACGTAAGGTTGCTACACATGTTGAATTCAAAATTACTCAAGAACTAAAGTAACTTTTAAGCTACCACGTCCAAACATTTCACAGACAGTAAATGTGATAAGTCGATATATGGCTTGTCCTGGTAAAACACATTGGCAAACTGTAAATTCAATTGAACCTCATTCCGACCATGTAGCTCCCACCTCTTAACGTGACTATATATCTCATGTTATGTATCATCATTCCTTCATTCTCATGTTGAACAGAGACGAATCCAGGATTTAAACTCTATGGGTTCAACTTTAAAAGTTTTTAGCATTGAACCTTTTATATTTTTGAAGTTATAAGTCCATATCTACTATTTATACAATTTAACAAATTTGTACTCCGCGTCAAATGTTATGGGTTCAACTGAACCCGTCATTTGCACACTACATTCTCCTCTGATGCTGAAGATATCTTATTTATCAGGGACGGACTTAGTGTACAAGTTATGGGTTCATTCGAGCCTACTAACCCTGTCTCAAATCTGTAAATCAGATCCTATAATGTTCAAATCCTAGATCCACCCCAGAGATTAACGATTGTTCAATCCTCTTGCAGTAAAACCAAAAAAGACCAAGGCAAAAGGTAAATCAGAAGTGGCTCCTCCAAAAAGCATTGGGATGAAGAAAGGAGCAACTTGCAGTACTGTTTCAACTTCTGTTTCAGAGAGTAGCAAAGGAATTGTAACAAACACACCGACAGAGGATTATGGGATAATACCAACAATCAAATCCTTTGTAATTCACTGTAAACGATCAGAAAATGGGGAATCTGTTTCAGCTAGCTGGAGCACGTTTCAAGCAATTGACATGATCAAGGGAAAGGGAAATGAGCCTGCTGAATTATGGAGGAAATGATCTCCTCTGTCCATATATGCCAATAGTTAGAGACCTTTTCTTTCTCCTTTTTTTTTGGAGTTGGGGGTGGGGGTGGGGGTGGGGGGGTGTAAAGTGTAGACGAAGGGAAGGGGTGTAGTTAGTCAGTCTTATTTTTAGTTTCTTCCATTTCAAATGTTTAAAACTGCAGTGTATCTTAGTTTAATTGTAACTTAATTATCTTGGTATTTAAATCGTGTTATGAAAGTAATAACATAGATTTTTCAATCAACCATATTCACTAATGATGATTAGAACTTGAATCATTGAATGTACAACGTGAAGATTACGAGTTTAACCTATCGGCGTTTTCAGTCTGAAGAGCTAATTTCAAGAACATTCTTATGTATCTCTTAGTATTTCTTTGCCATATTCAAAGTATTTGATTCGCATTTTAGACTCGAAAATTTAATAGCTTGGCTTAAATTTCATTTCTGAGAGATACTTTTACATGCATAGAAGCTGCAACTTATACCACTGTGGGGGTGTTGTGTAATGGTAAAGGTTGCCTCCACTATAAATCATCGTTTCGGGTTTGAACCTTGGGAATGAAATCTTTGGTAGGGAGCGCTAACAACCCCATATGCACTTTTGAATCTGAATTAGTCGTGTCAGTGAGTTCAAAAACAGGATGGTTAAAACAAAAATATGCATCTTATAAGTTCTTTCCAAAGCTATCCCACTCTCTCCAACAATATGTCAAAAGTGAGGACAATGTCCCAAAGAAACATATTTCTTATCTGACCTGCAACTGGTAAGTCAAGAGAAACACTTTTACCACTCTACAAGATCAATATACAGGCAAGTCCAAGCATTACAAGAATCTCAGGGTCACGCCAATATCAGGTCCCAAGTTATTGCTAGTGTGGGATAAATTTCTATGAGCGTTATAGCAGGAAATATAGTGGGCGTAAACGTTGGACTTTACAAGGAAAAAATTGTGGGATCAATATGTGAAAGAATAAGGTGAACGTAAGGGGTTCCTACACTACACTACGTAATTGTGGTGAAGCGGAACTCAACCTATTACTAAAGGATACAATTGCTAGTCATGTATATTGCACTGTTGGAGATAGGGATGTTCGTACCAAACGTGTTTCTTCCAATAGAGCTTGAACTTCTGAAGTCCAATCTCTAGCCACGGTTTCATAACTCCGTCATAATGAATCACAGCTGCCTGCTCGATCTCGTTAAGTCTGACACCAGATTCGTACCCCAATCCCAAGACATGCCATCTCCGATCTATAGCACGTGTATGTTTGTAAAAGGTCATCCAACCGATTGGCAAAGTACCAGCTTTCATTAATGGTCTATCACTTCCCTGCATCATGAAATGCACTAAAAGTGAGGCAGTGAAGAATAGAAGGGGAAGAGTATATAACAAAACTATAAATAAAAATACCATATATACACATAATAACAGGAGATTCCCCAAATGGGAGGTAACAGGTTTGAAACCCCCTGATGCTTTCTCGGTCGAGATCGTTGCATGGGGCTTGCCTAATGCGGTTTACCTCTCTAGTATGGTTTGCTAGCTACTGCAACCAGAGCGCACCCAAAGGGTAGTGGCAGCAGGTTCCCTACTTTACCAAAAAACAAAAGGATCTAATAATATATGAAAACCTTACTCATGTTTTTTATCTGTAACATATATAAGGTAGGATGTCCTATTTATTTCATTATATAGACCATGCTTGCAGAACTACCCGATGACTCATCAATTATCATTACCCACAAGTACTTAACAAACAACAGGATAGAGATCTATACCAGCTCCAAGTACTTGTGATAGAGCGCAGTTAGGTTTCGCTTCCTCCACTCCTGCAGATCAAATATATTCATCCCGAATGCCCATGTGCAGGATTTCACATCAAACCTCTTTGCCACTACGGGGTCAGTGAAATTGATGAACATATCCATTCGACGGAATGAAGGCTCGCCTTCCAGACAAGTCTCAACTGCACCATTCACTTTACCCTTCATGTTGATGCGCCAAAGTCCAGTTAGATCCCTTTTCACAACCACATCATGGTCAAGGAGCACTATCTTGTTGAGAGATGGAAATATATCAGGCAGATAAAACCGCAGGTGGTTCAGCGGAGAAGTGTATCTTGGATCAAGAGACTCTTGCTTCTGCAGAATATACTTGTTTGATAACCCATCAAACTTGTCTATGCTTTGGATCTGAATTGTTGCTTTGCCAGGAGGATTCGACAAGAACCACATTGTCATGGCTGGTACGTTAAGAGAATCCGCCACTATATGAAACACAATCTTTTCTGGAGCCTGCCACGTACATAAACATTTACCATAAATTCATGCATAACCATGATTATTTAATTTTTGTCTTCAAAATATGTAGTGATTAAGAAATACTCCTTACAGTTACTAATATAAAACCATTAAAGTTTAGCCCTTCCATATATGATTGCTGTTTGTGTTGTCATAAATCAATAGTGGATTCGTCTGGTCCACACGGAAGCCAAAGCTTCTTATCAGTAACCCCATGCACTAAATGAAAATTTTCCACTAAAGACCATCTTGCAACATGACATATATAACAAATACCAACATCAAGCTACATTCTATTCTTGATCATCAAAAAGTCACTGCAGATTAAGTTCAATGAAAAAACAAAATAAAAGTAACGGCAGAACGTGGACGAAAAACTAATACGTCCTACGTCCCAATTTATGTGGCACTCTTTCCTTTTTAGTCGGTCCAAAAAAGAATGTAACTTTTCCTTATTCAGGAAAAAATTAACTTTAGAATCCTACTTTGCTCTTAATGAATTGATTTACAAACACACAAATATCTATAATTTGTTTTAGACCACAAGTTTCAAAAGTCTTTTCCTTTCTTAAACTCTGTGCCGAGACAAACACCGCCACATAAATTGGGACAGAGGGAGTAATAGATTTAAAAAAGAAAAATGAAAGGCAAGAATAAGAATATTGTGGAGCAGCTCACCCTAGCAGTTGATACAGTTGAGTTGACAACAGCAGAACATGCCAAAATATTGTCAGAGAAAACAGCAAAGTGATACAGATCTGGATCCTGAAATTTATGTTGGTCAGGCAGTTCCTGCACCTCAGGCGGTAGAGAAAAATATTCAGTGGTCAACCTCATGGAGAGGCAATGAAGGCCTTTCGGGGTAGTTCGTCCAGCAAGATTTACAAGGAAGGAAGCTTGATTCTTTTGCGATCGAAGCTGTTCCTCAGCGTTATATGTCATTGCACGAAGTTTCTTCACCATTGCTGAGCATTCAGGAAAGAGTTTACTGGCTTTCAACAGGATTGAATCCATGGCTTTCATCTTCTGTATCGCCCTAGAAACATAACTGTTCTTAGATCATATAAGCATCATATTAACTACTTCCTCATTCCCAAGGCAAACAGTACCCTTTCCTATTTTAGGTTCTATCAAATTTTATATACTTTCCTAAAGGTAAAAGTTTTCCTTTACACTCTTCAATGCCTTATCAATCTTTTGCCATTTAAAAAGCACCGCCGAACCACTTTACTTTATAAAGTTAGCTTTACTGTCACTTTCTGGAGTACGCACTTTTATTTCCAAACATCCATTCACAGCTTAATAACTGTGCACTGAGTGAAAAGAACTTGCTTGTCGACACTAAGCATTTTGTTACAAGACTGAGGGAATAACCAAATAAACTATCCACTTGGTGACATTAAATGCTTGGTTACAAGACTGACCATTTTTTTCTCAACCATTCATAAATTAATATCAAGTTAATGTCAGTCTTGTGTAAGTAGATAGCTTTAGCACCAATCTATTTGCAATTCCATTTAACCATTTTAACCTTCTTCTCAGATATTTTTTCAGACCCAATAGGTACAAAACATAACTAATAAAAAAGGTACAAAACATAATTCATAAAAGCTAGTACTCAAGCCAAGAAGAGTTTATGCTACTGTGAAGCAATTAAAATATTATCTTACCTCCTTGACAGATCAGAATCTTTAGTAACTTCACCAACAGCTCGTTCCAAGTCTTTAATTCGTAGCTTTATCTCTTTCACAAAATTAGAGTTACTACCCGGTGGTACAAAATTCAAGAATGCTTTGGCCCTAATCAGCTGATCTTTAACCTCCTTTACCTTCTCATCTAATGCTCTCCGTGGATGGGACTGTACATTCTGACCACGTTGAACCTCTTCTGACCTGGATTTTTCCTGCAATAAGACCAACTGAAATCAAGAGAGAAGGAGCTTGCAGTTTATACGAACAAAGTACATAAAATAAATTTCTGTTGACAGTAATACATCAAATATACACAGATAGTGGAAAGAGGAGACAAGAGAAGGAGAGGGAAAACTATAATAATTTAAACCCTCAATATCATAATTAGAATTCTACTTTTTCCAAACTTATTACATGCACCAGCTGAATCTCGGAAGGTGAAATAATAAATGAACCCATAAAATCCTGTGGAACTTTCAGTCACAACTTCTTTTGATTAAGGAAAGAAAAACAAGAAACAAAAGTCTTTTGTCCAAACAATCGAATTGAGTCATTGACAGCTACCCTACACTCATGAGTGTGCAAAGTCTAAATTTGCTGATTTAACTTTATTTTAGAAAAACCATTTCTTGATAAGTGTTCTAAAAAGCACGAGGCATAGATTTTAACTACACATCAACATGATCACCACCTTTAAAGCAACAACTTTAGAATTCAAACACCGACAATAAAGGGAATCCAGCCGTCATGCATATGCAACTCTAAAACTGCAAGAAACACATGAAATTATATCTAACCATAACCAATTCTATTTTTAGCCTAACTGAAATTAGAACATCAATTAGTCACAAATTCTGGACGAGCAACGTCAGTGGCATTCTTAGTTAATCAATAAGCATTGCGATCTACTTGTGCGCAAATCATTCCAATACTACTTTCCTTATAAGGAAACACCACCCAACTGTCTCTGTGAAATTTTTAATGTACTAAACAGAAGATTGAAGTCTATTTATCAAACTAAAAAATAAATAAAATGAAAAGATTGATGTTAAAAATTTCACAATACATCAACGAGATCTTTAGTTGTCAAATGTATTAGAAAACCCATACAGACTAATACCTTTTCTCTAGTTGTGGCCAATTTTTGCTCTGGTAGACTTGGTTGACTTTCTTTCTTCGGAGCATGTGTGGTTACTGAAATTAGGGAGGAAGGCATTCAATTAATTTCTAATTATAGAATAAACAGTAACGGGGGCAAGAAAGAAAGAAGAAAAGCAAAAGAATCTGAAGTATCAGATTACCGTCAATTCCCGACAAGCTGGCATTCTTAGGTTTGCCAACACTATCATTCTTATCAATAGAATCTAAACTGACTGCAGAACGTTGGTCGCCATCTGGGTAGACGTCCAAGATTGGTTCTTTAACACTTTGACCTTCTTCCTAAACCGAACAGCAGAAAAAGGTTTGCAAACATAAGTATACAAGTAGACTTTCATAACTGTAAGAACTTATGTAGTAGGAGTAATATTTATATCACCTGTTGAACTGCATTAAGTGCCTGAACCTCTAACCTTTGCTTCTGAAAAGGAGTATCAAAACCCAAATGGAAAAATATCAATCAGATCATACTATATACAATATTCTCCATCTTTTTCAGTCAAAACCCAAATAGAAAATTCTCAATCACATAGATATTGTGTACAATGCACTCCATCTGTTACAATTAACATGACACTCTCTCCATTCCCAAAAATGTGTGACACGTTCCCATATTTAAGGAACTTTCAAGAATCCAAATTCATTGATCATTCAATTTTTAAACTTTGAAATGATGTTCTCTATCAAACTAAACATTTTTAACTTTTAGTTCGACATTTTTTATTTGACTAATACCAATATTATATATGAGTTAGACTGACATTAAACTCTGTGTCCTTTTAAAAAGAAGAATTAACCCCAAATAGCTGCCACCTATATTGTATAATTGTGTATAATCACAATCTATGTATACATGATCTATGTAAACGGTGAATCTGGTCGGCTATTTGTTGTAACAATCCCTTTTAAAAACTGTCATGAGTAATGGAAAGATATGTGTGCTCACGGAAAACTCGTGCACTTGCCTTTTCGAAGGGATAGTATAATGGAAGTATCGGACCATTAACAGCTTGATCTTTTCCACCAGGTCCCAGTAATGCAAACAAAGAGGAGAGGAAAAAAAAAACTAACTTCAACTATAGAAATCTTTAATAGCTTAATTACTAGCAAACGCACCGTACAAAAATAAATCAAATGTTCAATGTAATCAAAAATTTCTTTCTACTTCCACTCAGCAATAAACTAAAACAAGCAAAATATACACAACAAAAAGGATTAGAAAAGCAGAAATCTTACAATAATTGATAAATCTCCAACAAACTCCTTCGACCCTGCACCCAGATTTAAAAATAAATAAATAAACAATCAGATCAAATTAACAAGAACAAAAAAAGAATCACAGAAAACAACTAGTAAAATAATTACCATCAGAACCAAGATGTCTAAGCCTATGTGAAGAAAGCAATAAAATTGGAGTGGTAACAGAAACAGCAAACAAACAGAGGATTACAAATATCCTCGTACATTTCCGAAAAAGCCTCATTTAAGACATATACATGAAATGAACTCAAAAAAAGCACTAGGGTTTTGGATCAAAGAATGTGAAATATAGATTCAGATCAAAAAATACGAGTTCGTGATTTGATATAATAGAAAGTGACAAAAAGGAAAGCAACTAGGGTTTTTTCTGGTTTTGTCTTTTGGGTCAAATCAAATAGGATCTATATGAAGTACATAAATTATTTTATTAATTTATTTGGAATGAAATTAATTTTTTAATTAAAGAAAAGCGATGAAAGCGGGGAGATAGATGTGGTGCCATGTTAGTAAGTACAGAGAGAGAGGAATGAGATTCAGGAGAAAGAAGGAATAGAGTTAAAAAGTATATGGTTTGAATTATATATATACTTTTTGTAGAGTGCCAACCTAAAAGAACCAAAGAGAATTTATGATTTTGTGGGAAAGTAGGATTGACTTTTTAGGTATGCATGTATAATAATTGTGTACATATTGCTAGGTTGTTGATTTTGAGGTAGGGTAACATGAACTTTTGAAGTGGCACACTCTCATACCATTTTTATTTTTTTTGGTTTCAATATTCAGTTTGAATCTTCGACTAATCTATATTTGTGCCGCAAAAGGCTTATTAAAGAGGAAGCGTTCATTAATAAGATTTTTTCTATTGTTAGCGCTCGGACTCTAGATCCGATTAAGGGTAGAGATTTTCATGATTTTATTAAACCACATTTGACTATAAATGACAAGAGCATTTTATTATTTATTATTATTGAAAAAAATATTCTCAAAAGTTCAAAAAGTATTTTTTGTGAGATGATATTATCATTCTCAAGCTTCAATAAAATTCAGGTGAAATTCATATCTGAAAACTTGGAACCTAGTTGAGTTAAAGGTGATTTGAAAATTAAAAATATGATGCATCCAAGATGAATAGTAAGTATATTAAGGGCCTCTTTGGTTGAGACTAGTGTTAGTATATTTGAGTTTCATTTCATGTATTTTGAATTTTGGGCTTATGTTGTAGTTGGGCTTAATTATTTGTATGGGGCTAATTGGGTTGATTCTTTATTCATTAGAATAGAAGTTGTATATTGGTAACAGAAAATTTCAGAAAACCACATCGGGTCATTTTTACCAAAACTTCATTCTCTCTCCCTTGTGTACAATAGTTATCTGTCTCTCTCGATCATGTTGTTGGTATTGAATCCTTTGGATTCTAACATGGTATCAGAGCCATGCGAATCACGTAATCTCTCCTCGTGTGGTTGATTTTCATGGTGATTTCTTCTTATTTCCTCTGTTTCGAGATCGATTGACCCTAATTTCGTCGGTGATTTGCCCTAATTTTTGTTTTCTATCAATTTTTTGATTTTTTCCTCCAGTTCTAATTGAAAATTGATCGAATATCTCATTGTTGATATCTCCAGTTCAATAAGTGATTGTTTTGGTACTGTGTAGCTCAACGAAGGTATTTTGTGGTTAATCGTGGTTGAAGTTTGCTTTCTCAGTGGGTAATTTGATTCCAAGCTGGTTATTTCTGTACTACGTGTTCGTGATGGGAGATCAAAACGACCGTGATGAACAAATTGACCAAAGTCCGTCTCTGAATACTAATAATCCTAATCCGTCTCTCAATCTCCATTTTGATGATGAACTGGTTTTTCCTCCTTCTCACCCTTTTCATTTGCATCATTCTGATAATCACGGCATTATGTTAGTTGCTAAGCAATTCAATGGTAGTTGTTTTGGTGCTTGGAGAAGGGGAATTATAATTGCACTGTCTGCAAAGAAGAAAATAGGGTTTATCAATGGTAGTTATACTCGTCCTGATGTCGATTCACCACTCTTCGATCAATGGGAATAGTGTAATAATATGGTCATTAGCTGGATTCTCAACTCTCTCGATCCAGATATTTCTCAAAGTGTCATATACTCGAAAACTACCAAAGGACTCTAGGATGAATTGAATCAACATTATGGACAGTCCAATGTGCTCGAATGTATGAGGTTCAGAAGGATCTGTGCTCAGTTTCTCAAGGTTATTTTGATGTAAGTGGATACTTTAACAAAGTTAAAAGGTTTTGAGATGAAATGGAGTCTTTGAATACAGAATCTTATTATGTCTGTGAGTGCAATTGTAGGGGTAAGCATAAGATGATAAAGAGGGATCAAAATCTGAAGCTAATGCAGTTCTTAATGGGCTTAAATGAAATCTTCAACAATGCTAGAGAAAACATCCTAATGATGGAACCCCTTTCTGGATGTGAGCAAAGCCTACTCTTTGGTTATACAGGATGAGAAACAGAGGGGTATTCAGAATCTCCCCATGTTTCAATCTGATTCAGCATCCTTCTCTGTTGGATCTAATCTCCCTGCTCCTCCATTTCATAATCCAAAAACCACTCTCAATACTCAAAATCAGAAATATAATTGCACTATTCAGAATAAGAAATACAACTTCACTATTCCGAATCAGTATCAACGAGGAAATTATGATGCAAAAAGATCTCCAGATCCTAGGAAATCTTTTTGACGGTGTTGTAAGAAGAGCGGGCATATAATAGAAACGTGTTATAAACTTCATGGTTATCCACAGAACTTAAAATTTGGCAATAAAAAGGTCAGAGTTGCTGCCAATGTGTACTCAAACTCTGAGGTCAAAGCTGATAATCCCACTGAGAATCCTTCTTCTTCCACCATAACCGCAGACAGTACAAATAATTCATGAGTATTCTCCAACATGTCCAGGTTGCCGATGAGGGTCAGAATCAGTTCCCTACTGCCTCTGCTAATTTTGCAGATATACTTGCATGTTTCTGTCATAGAAGTTGTGTCTCTTGTTCATGTCTAAAGACTCATTTAAATATTGACTCTTGGATTATCGACTCTGGAGAAACTTACCATATGACCTCCAATAAAATTTATTTACCAATATAATTGACCTTCCAATTCCTATTCTTTTCACATTACCTAATGGTTACAAAGTGAAAGTAACTTCTATTGGTACGGTGCATATTAATTCCATTGTCACTCTTTCTAACGTCCTTTATCTGCCTACATTTAAGTATAATCTCATTTCTGTATACAAACTCGTCCTTGACACATCTTTGTTGTTAACTTTCTCCTCTACTGCATGTTTCCTACAGGGCTCTTCTTTGAAAAAGCCATTGGGACTTGGTAAGATGGCTGAAAGTCTCTATCTACTCAACTCTACCTCCACAAAACCATAAGCTGCTTCTTTTGCTATTCCTATTCCATTTTCTGTTTATGTAAATATTGTCACCATGAATAAGTCTCATATTTTGTGGCATCATAGACTAGGACATCTACCGTTTTCCAAATTTCACAAAATTACTTGTATCAATGTTCCATCTTGTGATAGACAACGTTTCATT
The DNA here is from genome assembly GCA_005239525.1 of Nicotiana knightiana. NCBI lineage: Eukaryota > Viridiplantae > Streptophyta > Magnoliopsida > Solanales > Solanaceae > Nicotiana > Nicotiana knightiana. The sequence goes on along the minus strand of ML424143.1, from coordinate 4,998 downwards.
TGTGATGTATGTCCACTTGCGAGACAACAAAGAATTCATTTTCCTCATAGTCAGTCTCATGCTTTACACATTTTTTATCTTATTCATGTCGATGTATGAGGACCATATAACACATCAACATACAAAAATTACAAATATTTTTTAACTTTAGTTGATGACTGTAGTACAAGTACTTGGACTCACTATTTAAGTAGTAAGGGCAATGCTCTTTATGTTCTAAAATCATTCTTTTCAATGGTTGAAACCCAATTCAACCTAAAGATTAAAACCATTCGGACAGATAATGCACTTGAACTTGGTTCCAGTCTTGAAGCTACCCAATTTTTCCAGTCCAAAGGAGTTTTACATCAGACATCTTGCCCTTATACACCCCAACAAAATGGTATAGTCGAAAGAAAGCACAAACATCTATTAGAAACAGCCCGGGCTCTTCTATACCAGTCCAAACTTCCATTTTATTTTTTGGGAGATTGCATACTTACAGCTACTTATTTAATAAACAGATTCCCAAGTACCTTGTTATCTGGAAAAACTCCATATGAAATCCTCTATGGCACTCAACCTTCCTACAGTCACTTGAGAAGCTTTGGTTGCTTATGTTATGCTGTGGTCCCTAAACCTCTTAGAGACAAATTTTCTCCCAGATCCACATCTTGTATTTTTCCTGGATATCGTCCTTGCAAGAAAGCATACAAGTTACTACAACTTTCAAACAAGAAAGTTCTTATTTCTGGAGATATTCTTTTTCATGAAAACATATTTCCTTACTCTGAATCTACCTCACCTAAAACATTATTTCAGGGCCCTTCTAATTCTTCAGATTTTGATTACCCTACTACTTACCCTCCCCACCTCACCTCTTCATCTTCTCCACCTATTTCTTCCCCTCTACAGAATGTTCCAGCTGCTTCTTCTCACCACCACAATCCTTCTTCCTCTGCTCATTCTCCTATGTGTGAATACCTAATTTTTGCACTATTTTAACATCTCCTAAATTTATAAGTGTTTTGTTGCTTTATTCATTTCTTTTTCTTTCTTAAATTTTACTTATTTTTTTAGTGCAATTTTTCTTATCACAAAAATACCAAAAAATATTGTCTTTTGTGTGTGTGCACTTTTAATTGACTAATTATTTGATAAGTTAATCAAATTGATTTCTCATATGATTAATTCAATTATTAACTAATGAGTTTTATTAGGTTTTGTTTTATTGGTTGGTATTTAGGTTGATTAGACTGTAGTTTAATAAGATAAGATTAAAGGGAAATGGGCTAAAAATGAAATTTTTAGGTGGCTAAGAGTGCAATTTCAATGCCAATTAAATGGCTGCCAGGTTAGTGTTCAAACTACGCCGTTTTGGTTAAGTTACAAAGGGTCAATCCTAGCCATCAGATCTTCTTCAATCCAATGACCCTAATTTAATCTTTCTATTCATATATAAAGATAAAAATAAAAAAAATTGCTCCAATTAACCCCAAAACCTAAACCCTAGCTCCCTCTCTCTTCTCTTATTCTCCCGCCGCCGCCGTCCGACCACCTCCTTTCCGCCCTTTTTTCACCATCTCATCCTCTTACCTCTCCTTTTTTCAAATATCCAAACCAAAACCTCCAAACCCTCCTCAAACTCTATGAATTTTAGATCTAGGAACCCTAGCCGCCACCCTTTTTCCCCAAATTCGTAGAGTTCATGGCATCTCCACCCCACAAAACATACATGGTCGGATAGATTCTTGTTTGGTCTACCTTTCCCTACTGATTTCGAAGCCAAACTCGGATCGCCATTTTTCCGGCCAGTTCCGGCGACCACCACTGCCTAAAAACCGCCTAAAATCACCAACACGCCTCTGTCTTGGCCTATCTCATGACTCGAAGCACGAGTTTCTCATTAGTGATATCGTGAATGACCACTGGCTCGCTGAAAATCACGGTCACGATTCACCAATTAGAAAATCATGCTCGAAGTTCACATTGTTGTCGAGTTGGCGTCCCACTACTGTCCCGGGCACTTGGATTGTAAAATGGTAAAAATCCTAATCATTTTCCTCGCCATTGTTTTTATTTTTTCTTTGTGATTGTCCTAGGATTTTAGTTTAGTTTAAGGCTTGTTAGTGATCGTCTAATTTAATCTAGTTTCTGATTTCATCCTTATTTAAGCTAATTAATTTAATGTCTTCACAGTCTAATACATATTTTATTTGGCGTTAATCATTAAGTTCTGTCTCTTCTCATTGGTTTTAGTTTAGTCGTTAATGTGTTGTAATTGAGTGATATCTCTAAAAGTTAATTGAAATCTCAGTGTCTCCGGACTATAACTGGAATCTCAATCTCTGTCCCTTTTTGTTCTGTTTTTCTTATCATTAACTTAGGATCAAGTTAATTTAGGTACTGTTTCGTGTTATTATTTAGTATAATGTTATTTATGCTTTTAGTGTTTAGTTACTATTTAGTCCGCCTAGTTTAATTACTGATTTTAGTTTAATTTCTGCATTGGTGTGGAATTAATTGTTGAAGTTTATTTATGAACTTTCTGCTTTTGTGTTTGTTAAATCAGTGGAGAGTAATATTAAGGGATAGAGTTAAAAGTTAGTAGAAGGTGAATGATGGAGTAGAGTACATGTGTTTGTTGTAATGTACAGTTTGTGTACTGTTTGGAGTACAAAACTCCAAAAATCTGCTTCTAGTTGGTAAAATACTATCTCTTGGATAGATTTTTTACGAAAGAGTTGTCCTTTGAATAGTGTTGGACAGATTTTTGGCCTTTGAACAGATTTTCACAATGAAATCATGTCCCTCATCTCCTATAAAGAGAGGGTCTTTCTTTCACTTTAGGGAAGTTTTGGACACACACTCGATCACACAAAAAAAATCAATTTTTTACACACTCAAAAAGTGAACACACAATCTGAGAGAATAAGAAATCAACTGAATCATCTTTTAGAAGCTGAACTTGAAAGTTTTGTTTGGAGTGATAACTTGAGAACAAAAACTCTTTGAAACTTTCTGGTTCTCTGAAACAATTCTGGGTTTAGTTTGGACTTCTCTACCGGGCTGTTTTGTTGTTATTGGTTGTCGTGTTTTCTGCTGGAAGTTTATGCTGTGTTTGTTGTTCCTAAGTATTCAGAGGTCATTTAGCTGCTGAAATTCTGGAACTAGGTAACTATCTCGAACTTCTAGAGTAATTTTCTTTTACAATAGACAATAAAGATATAGTTTTGAGATGTGTGTTGATCCTTATATTATTATAAGAATCTTGTTTATTTGTTTGTATTTAGTTGTCTATGTACCTTAGTTATAAATGTTAAGTTAGTGCATTGATAAACATATAAAAGAGGAGAATTAAAAAAGAGCTTCAGCTTTCTTGTTTTTTAATGGTTATGTTTTGTACACGGGCCACTGTTTGAGTGTAGACTCATTTGTTAAAGTGTTTTGAGGTATCATGGTTGGACTAAGAATCTGTTTTTTGACATTCATGGTTAAGTTTTCTTTTTTCTCTCTAGTTGTTATCATTATATCAGTTAAAACTATTTGGTTCAAAGTTATGCTTTAAACAAACAAATTTTTTGTGTGTACTTATGTGTGTGTGTGTGTGTGTATATATATATATATATATTAATCAGATGCTTGATTTTTCAATAAGAGTGCATAAGACAAATTACTTTGAACTTGAACTGGGTCATGAAGGGTCCACACTAATAGAAAAGAATAGAAAAGAAGGGATATGGATCAAACAAGTTAAAATTTTAGAAAAACAATATTAATAAAGCTAGCTGGTCTATTGTCCATAATAAATCAGCATGTTTTATCAAAATATTGGTTCGACCTGTTCTCCCACCATAGTTGCAAATAAGCTAGCCTATTTCTTGCATCTCAGCTTTAGTCGAAATAATTTTAATAAAATTAGCTTTTTATTTTTATTTTTATTTTTTAAATAAATAAACAACTTAATCACCTTAGTAATTAATTTAAACGCCAGGCAACTAGTAGGTGCACTTTATCTTTTTCATTCACGGACTCGCTTGCGTAGCATAATATTTAATATTTATTAAATTAATTCAATAATCTCATACCATATCCAATAGCTTTAATTAATTTCTAGTTTAATTAATCCCTTGCTTATAACTGCGGATTCGCTTGCATAGCGTGGTAATTGACATTTAATAAATTTCAAAAAATTATTTTTTCTCAAATGTAGCAAATTTTCCAAAAGTAATAACGTGCTAAATAATCCTTTGTAATGACTGCGGATTCGCTCGCGTAGCGCTGTTATGACTAAATAAGTTTCGTCGATCACGCATTCGCTTGCATAGTGTTGTTATGACATCTCATTACTCAAAATATTCTTTAATTTTTCTAATAATCAAGAAATAAAAGCGGATAGGACAAAACATGTAAAATCAAATAAAAACATAATTTTTTTCAAAATTAATTCAAGCCAAGTTTAAGTAAATCAAGCGACCGTGCTAGAACCATGAGACTCGGGAGTGCCTCACACCTTCTCCCCGGGCAACAGAATTCCTTACCCAAACTTTATTTTCGCAGACAAAAATGATAAAAGAGTCAAAGTTTCCTTTGAATAGGGATTCAAGAAAAAGGTGACTTGGAACACCCAAAAATTAATTCCAAGTGACGACTCTGAACAATAAAATAATCTCTATTTCAAAATTGTCACTTTAATTGAAAAAACTCTTTAACCCACCATCCATAACACATAACACCTATATTGTTTCGGGGGTAAAAGGGGTATGAGAGCTCTGGCGACTCTGCTGGAGATCAACCAGAATTCGAGCTTGTACATATTGACTTTTATGTTACATCCCGTACTTTAATATTAGGATACAAGGTTTTTTAATGTGCATCTTTCCTTTTTGACTTTATTGTAGTTCTTAGGAAAATAAAATCATGTAAGAGGGTAAAGTTGAAAACAATTCTAATATGCTTATTGTGAACAACTATTTTTTGACCACACCCAAATTCTATACTATTTTTTGCTATAAATAT
>ML424142.1:56950-84423 GCA_005239525.1 Nicotiana knightiana | reverse complement strand
GAGATAACGATACTTCGGGTGCAATCTAAGTGAACTTTAATGCAATCTAGCTAGCGTAACTTGGGAGAGTGTGTCTAGTAAATTATCATAATTAGTTGAGAGAGAGTTATGGTAGATAGAGCGTTCATGATTGATAGAGATGATTAATCAAGCTATACGAAGTATCCGAGAAGTAAGTTCACCAGCGGGGGAAACTATAACCTTAGATTTTATTACAATTTTTTATACCTTAGTATAGTTAATCTTTACTTTTAATATTTAGTATTAGTAACTTAAACAACAATCAGGTGACAACTGAGTACTAATTTAAACAGGCTGCTTGATACGTCAATTCCCTGTGGGATCGACTCTGGGCATAATACCCCAGGATTATATTTGCAACGCCCGCTTAGTCTTCTACAAGACATAGTTGAGCGTGATTAGTTAGTTCCAATTGATGCTAGTTGAGGTCAGCAATAGTGCAGCCAAATTTTCTTGAAATCTCTCATAGGGATGGGGCTTATTTTGTTTTGCTTGAGGACAAGAAATAGATTAAGTTTGGGGGAGTTTATAACTTGGCGTTTTGCATCATTTTCCGTGCCATTATACATGAAGTTTGGATACAATTTTACACAAAATAGCCCCTAAATCTTATACGTTGTGCTTGCTGCATGATTGAACCAGAAATAAAGGCATTCTGTCTAAAATATGCTCCAAATAGGAGTGAATCCGGCACAAGGATCAAACCCAACTAGGCTGCTCAAGACAACAAGGCCACCGCAGTAGCGATCATGGTTTTGCGGACCGAAGTGCATTTCCAATGAGCTCAGAAATTAAGGCTATCAGCCACCGCGACCGCTGTTGTGGTTTCACGGACCGCAGTGCATTTCCAGTGAGCTCAGAAATTTGACTATCATCCACCGCGGTGGAGTTCCACTGAAACCGAAGAATTGCAAGTTCCCACGACGGCCGCGGTCGAAGTTTTGCGGATCGCGGTGGCGTTCAAGTGAGGTCCTAATATTTTCGCAGACCACGATCGTGTTTTTGCGGTCCTCGGTGGTCCTACAGGGGTATTTTTGTTCGAAAACATGGCAGACTATAAATAGACTATTTTGTAATTTATTTACAGGCCTGGAACATATCAGCTGTTTTTCAGAATAGAGAGCTCGTGAATATTTTGGGGGTTTTAATTCTTTAGATTTATTCTTGCATTTTTAACATTGAAAACTTCAATTTCATTGTTAGGAATCAATTAAATGAGTTTTTTTTCTTCTCTATCATTGTTCTAATCTTTGATTATGAGTAGCTAGACCCATTAGCTAGGGTTGTGGCTCAACCCTAGTGTGGGTATATAATAGGGTTTTGAAATTAAGGTTGGGAAATCAATGGGATTTGGCTATTTAGGCTATTTCAAGGTTTTTATTACTATAATTAGTGGTTGCAAACACTAATTAACCTTTTCATGACTTGGGTCTTTCTTGAGAAAGAAGACTTGAGTCTAGAAATTAGCCTAATAGGAAATTAGGGCATTATCAAGAGATTGGTAGTCCCAATCAAAAGGGTTAAACCCAGAAATGGTAAAACCCAACTTGAGCCCTAGTTAACGGGTTAAACCTCAAGAGAGTAACACCCTACCTAAGCCTATATTGCTTGATTATTGGGCATCCATTTGGACTCGAGAGAGGCAATTAGGGTATAATCACTCAAATTACCGAGAGGTATAGAGTGAGCACCTAATGCTTTGGTTATAGCTATATCCCTAGAAAATTCCCCGACCTTAGAATTGAATCCCTTTGTGTATCCACCTAGGCCACAGTCACGACCCTAGTGCCTTTATCAATATTAGAAAACAACAACAAAAACAAAACAAGTTAGTCATTAATTAGCTTACAAACCATAGAAAATATTTAGTATAGTTCGACACCAACCAATGTTTAGAAGTGCAATTAGAAACACTTGACCCTTCTAGATCACTTATACACTCACTCCAATCTATAGGCTCCCTGTGGATTCGATCCCGACCATTCGGGTAAAAGCTACACGACCTTTGCCTTCACACTTATATAGTAGTGTGGGTGAGGCGTTGTCAGGGAATCATAGACCAAATCTTTACCCAACAATCGGGCATCGCCCGACTCAAACCATCCCACTAGAGACCGGCACCGTCTACCATACAAAGCCTCATATGGCTTTATCTGAATGTTGGACCGATAGCTATTATTATAAGCATACTCGGCAAGTGGCAAGTATCGGTCCCATGACCCTCCAAAATCTATCACACAGGCATGGAGCATATCCTCGAGAATCTGAATCGTGTGCTCGGACTGACCGTCTATCTGAGGGTGAAAGGTTGTCTCAACTCCACCTTGGTGCCTAGCTCTTACTGAACAGCTTTCCAGAACCGTGAAGGTGAACAATCTCCCTGATATAAATCTCAGCCAACCTCTCAGATGAGTATGTAGTCAACATTGGAATGAAGTGGGCTAACTTGTTTAGCCGATCCATGATCACCCATTAAGTTCCAAGCCTAACCCCGGTCAAGTAGTGACGATGTCAGATTAAGGCTCTACCGGATTTATAAATTAAACAATTTAAATAGTGCTGAAAAGAAAGAAATTCTAAAGTATACAGTTAAAATAAATACTCTTAATCAAACAACAAAAATGGAATTCTCGGCTCAACACAACGTATCTCGCAGTGGAAACTCCCGGGATAGCCGTCCCGTAGTTCCAAATATAATTATGCAGTACCGGTGGGATCTCCCAGAATACGTGTGTTGTCCCCAATTGAAATATGCAGTGTTGGGGGATCTCCAAGAATATGTCCATAGTCCCCAATTTAAATATGCAACACACGGGGGATCTCCCAGAATACATCCGTAGTCCCAATTTATATATGCAATGTGAAGTAAATGCCAAATGAACATAAATTTTGTAGTACATCAAAATACTGGTAGGAAAGCAAGGAAAACTATCTAAACCCGGCGCATAAGAGTGTCACTTAAGCAACTTAATATGCAAGAACAATTAAACAAGTAGAAATGATGTAGTGGAAGTATAAGGCACAGTGACAATTTTGAAGGAAAAGTGGAATTTTTACAGAAATGGCCCTTGTACGTACTCGTCACCTCAAGTACACGACACACACACATTATATCAAAAGAACCTACGGGAATGTCCTCAACACAGAGTTAGGCAAGCCACTAACCTTGATGGCTCTACCTAACTCGAAACCACGTTCTTTCCACGAGTACCCGACTCCGAATGGCCCAAGTCTATTCAATTAAATTGCATATAAATATCAGTTTAAGAAACAAATATAGCTAATAATTTCGAAGTTAATACGCGAATTTAGGAAAATCGCCGAAAAAGTCCCTCGGGCCGACGTCTCGGAATCGTAAAAATTACAAATTCCGGACACTCATTCACTCACGAGTCTAACCATACAAGAATTAATCGAATCAGATACCAATATCTTGATGAAAACTCAAAAACTTGGCCTAAGAACTTTATCCAAATTTTCCCCAATTTTCCACCATAAATTCGAAATTAAAGGATGGATTTAAGTGTAGATTCATGGAAATTAGTCTAAACTGAGTAGGAATTACTTACCGAATTTGCCAAGGTGAATATCTCCTCAACAACCGCAATTTCCCGAGCTCCCAAGCCCAAAATATGATTTATGGCTTAAACCCTCGATTTAGGGTTTTTAAAATCTGCCCAGGCATACACTTAGTGCGATTGCGTACCAATAGATGCGATTGCGTAGAGTACACATACGCGCCCTAATAATACACTACGCGAATGTGGAAAGAATCATGCGTTCACGTAGAGGAAAGCTCCCACCCCCCTGCCGCCCACTCTTATGTGAACACGGACTTAACCCATGCGTTTGCGATAAACCTAATAAAATACCTCCGCATTCGCACGCGATCTCACACGAACGCAGTGAACAACTCCCCCTCCCCATCTGAGCAACCTACGCGATAGCGGTCCTGATTATGCGATCGCGTTGCATAAATCCAGCTGGCCCCAATTATGCACTACGCGATCGCGAACTTTCTTATGCGATTGCAATTGGTAATAATCTACTGCACTCACAAGAAAAACCAGCAATCCTCACAAGGCTAGAATCGACCTATTGATCCTCCGAAACACACTCGAGGCTCCTGAGACCTCAATCGAATCTACCAACCAGTCCTAATACCTCATTCGAACTTTATCGAGCCCTAAAACCACACCACATAACATCAAAATTAAGAATTATGCATCGATTAAAGGCTAGGAACTTATGAAATTTCCAAAATCCAGAACTGATGCCGAAACACGTCAAAACTAGCTCGAATGACCTCAATTTTTACACAAATGTCATAAATGACACAACAGACCTACAACCACTTTCAAAATTCAAATCCAAGCCCGGTATCAAAATATCACCTATTGGCCGAAATTGCCAAAATTCTAACTTTCCCAATTCAAGCCTAAATCTTCTACATATCTCAAAAACAAAATCTTGACACACTCCCAACTCAAGAATCATCCAACGGATCTAACGTAGTCAACAGAATCCTATTCTGGACCCGTCTTCACAAACTTCCAACTATGGTCCGATTTCTAAAACTTGAACTCACATTTAGGGACTATGTGTCCCAAAACTACCCGAAATGCACAACTAATCGCTCCGACAAGTTCTGTAACCATAAATAAATATGGGGAAGGCAGTTATTAGGGGATCGGGGCATTAACTCTCAAAACGACCGACCGGGTCGTTACACGGGCAATCAAAGCAAACTATTCAAATTTTGGAGGACATGTTACGTGGTTGTGTCATTTATGTTGGGGGTTCATGGTACCAATTTCTGCCACTCCCGAAATTTGCATATAATAATAGTTATCAGTCGAGTATCCATATGGCTCCGTATGAGGCTTTAAATGGGAGTAGGTGTTGATCTCAAGTTGGTTAGTTTGAGCCAGGTGTGGCTAGGCAATTAGTAACAGATCTGGTACAAGATGCGTCAGATAAGGTGAAGTTTATTCATGAGCGTCTTTGCCCGGCACAATCTAGGCAGAAGAGTTATGCAGAACAGAAGGTCCGGGATGTGTCTTTCATGGTTGAGGAGAAGGTGCTGCTGAAGGTGTCACCCATGAAGGGTGCTATGCAGTTCAGGAAGAGTGGCAAGTTGAGTCCCCGGTTCATTGGCCCTTTTGAGGTGCTTATAGACTTGCTTTGCTGCCCAGCTTATCGAGTGTTCACCCAGTGTTTCATGTTTCTATGCTCCGGAAGTATGTTGGTGACCGGTCACATGTTTTGGACTTCATCTCAGTTTAGATAGAGGGTGATATGTCTTATGAGGTAGAGCCAGTGGCTATTTTGGGTCGTTAGATTAGGAGATTTAGATCTAAGGATATAGCTTCAGTGAAGGAGCAGTAGAGAGGGAAGCCAATGGAGGAGGACACCTGGGAGACCGAGAAGGAGATACAAAGTAGATATCCTCACTTATTTGAGACTCCAGGTATGTTTTAAGACCCGCTCGAGGACGAACATTTATTTAAGAGTGGGAGAATGTAACGACCCGGCCGTGTCGTTCCGTCAGATTAGCCTTGTTTTCTCCATTTATGCATTTTCATGTGTTTATTAGCCTAAATATGTTGTGTTGGGTCGGTTGGTTTGGGTTAGGAGTGGTCGAGGTGAGAATAGAGACACTTAGTCTCTTAAATTGGCCTAATAGTTGGAAAAGTCAACTGGGAGTTTTATAGTTAAACGACATCGAAGTGTGGATTTTATGGCTCAAATAGCTTCGGCAGGTGATTTGGGACTTAGGGGTGTGTTCGTATTGTGGTTTTGATGTCTGGAGTAGAATTAGGCTTGAAATGGCGAAATTTAGTTTTCGGGCGATTTCGGGTCGACATTTGAAAATAGGCTATCAGGGTCGGAATGGAATTGCGTAAGTTGGAACAAGTTTGTAGTGTCATTTTGGATGTGTGTGCAAATTTTTAGGTGAATGGGACGTGTTTTGGGTGGTTTCAGCATCATTGGCAAAATTTTGAAATTTCTAAGTTCATAGGCTTGAATTCGAGGTGAATTTGGTGTTTTGGCATTGATTTACGTGTTTCGAAGGCTCGACTAAGTTTGAATAAGGTAATGGGATGTGTTGGAATGTTTGGTTGAGGTCCCGAGGGCCTCAAGTGAGTTTCGGGTGGTTAACGTATCATTTCGGACTTGGAAAGGTTGCATATTTTGCTGGTCTGGTTGCAGGAAATTCTTCCTCATCGCGTTCGTAGTGGGGTTCCGCGTTCGTGAAGAGAAAATTGTGGAGCTGAGATTTTTTCTCTATGCGTTCGCGAGGAGGAGGACGTAAACGTGGAGGTTTGGGATAATGTTCTATGCGTTCGGGCTCAGAGGGTCACGTTCACAAAGTGAGGTCCACCGATTTTGCTGGTGTAGTACGTTGTTGGAGGACCCCAGGTTATTGCCTATGTGTTCGCGAGGCGAGGTCCGCGTAGGTGTGAGCTATTTAAGCTTTGCGTTCGCAAAGGGTTAAGTGGAGGCTATTGAGTTTGGCCCATGTGAACGCGAGGGGGCTGCCGCGTTCGCATAGAGGAACCTGGGCAGAAAGTGTATAACCCCCCCCCCCCCCGCGCGATTTTTAGCCAATTTCTCACCATTTCAGAACAGGTTTGAAGTTCTTTGAGAGGGATTGAAGAGGGAAACGAAGGGACAGACATGGAGGTAAGATTTTTGAACTCAATACTCGATTCTTTGTTTATTTCTAGCTAATTAGACCTGAAATTAGTGGGATTTAAACCCTAAAATTGGATAATTAGGGCATATGATTTGGAGACCTTTGCTTGAGGATTTTAGGGGCCATTTCAGGTCCAATTTTGCTGTTCTTGGTATGCACAGACTCGTGGGAGGATAAAGATTTTTGTGATGTATTTTTTATCGAATTCTGTGACGTGGGCTCGAGGTTAGGTTTGACATATTCCGGGATTTGTGCGTAATTTTGATAATTTTCGAATGGGTTTCATCTCCCTAGCATATATTGATGATGTTAATCTTGTTTTGGTTAGATTCATAGAAATTGTGGGCTGATTCGAGAGGCAAGAGCATCGCGAATTAGTATTCAGGCCGGTGTGAGGTAAGTAATGACTTTAAATCTTGTTCTGAGGGTATGAAACCTCTGACTTCACATTTTATCATTGTTTTGGAGTGGCGCACATGCAAGATGACGAGTGTGTGGCGCGCACTTTTGGGAGATTATGACTTGGTCCATAGACTTGGTCCATCCCGTGGCAACTTTTAAGTTGCGTATTTGATTCTAATTCATATGAGATTCATTTTTTAAGAATACTACTATATTTTGGGTTGTACGCCATGTTTGGGGCCTTGTGCCGGCCTGTTTAGACCCCTAAGGGGCTGTTTACTGTTATTCCTCACTGTGTTGACTTATGATTTACACTCAGTCATATCCTTCTTAACTGATTTTTGAAACTCAGTTTAATTACAATATTTTTGATATAGAATGATATTTTGGGTCGAGCACCCCGTCTTATTGATAGCCCGAGTGGATTTTTAAGAGATTTCTGACTGAGTGTGGCCGAGGGCTTATGTAATGAGGATATTATGGGATTGGGCTGCACGCCACATCATGTTACACTATTAATGATATGTGAGAGGTTGAGAGCCTGAGTGATTATGCCACAAGAAGGATTTATATTAGCGCTTGGGCTGTAGAAGCCCCTCCGGAGTCTGTACGCCCCCAGTGAGCGTAGGTACCTACTGAGTGCGAGTGCCGAGTGCCGTGTGCCGAGTGACGAGTGATTTGGTAGGCATGGGCGACTGTGAGGTAGCCTGACTGGCTGATACTGAGTGATTGTGAGGCATGGTGAGTGACTGATGATGATACCTCTGAGCGCAGTTTATTATACATGTTTTCATCCGAAATACATTTTAAGAACCCTGTCAGTCTTATAAATTGAATCATTTTTATCCCTATGGACTTTGTGAAAAACTACATTTTTAGAGGATATTTTTGTGAAATCGATTTTTAAATGTCACATGATATAGTATATGTATTTCTTAAAGAATGATTTCATTTACTGTACATAGATGACTGTTTTTACGTGTTTCTTAGCCTTAGACACTATTTACTTGTGATCTTGTCAATGATACTAGACTGTTAATATTATCGAATTAGTATTTGAATTTCTAAGAAGGTTGGAGCTTACTTTTTTTAATCATTTAGAAGGAGAATTTAATCTTCCTTACATAATTGTGTTCCTGATAAATTTGCAATATTTAAAACCTTAACAAACTTGGCATATGAACTTCAAAAATGATTTAAATACAATCTTCATGTTCATTTAAAGAGAATTTGTCACTTCCTTGTGAAACTATTTTCTTGATAAAAGTGTGGATTTATTATGTGAATATGTGTATCTATGAGTACCTGAGTCGCATGTATGATTCCCGAGCAGGATAACTTTATTATTTATATATGTTAGTGTCACATGATCGATTCGCGAGCGGTGGGAATAGATGCATCTATAGTTCGAGCCGTTCGACCCTTCGGCAGTGCACATTTTATTATTGTTTGTCTGCGCCGTCCGACCCTCATCATTTCTTGCGTATGATAATTGACGCATACTTTTCTGTGATTTATACATATTTACTAGCCTGTAAATTATAAATAGTCAACTAAAATGACGAATATTTAAATTCTTAAATGTGAATGAAGTTGTTGTTCTTATCACTACGTAATTGTGATTACCCAAAAGGTCATCCCATGTATTTCTAGATAATTCTACATTCCGAGGCCGTGAAAACCTCCTTCTATCTCACCTTGATTTACGTGTGCAGGCCGGGGGTATAGCCGACAAGCCTTTATGTGAAAAATTGAGGAACAAAATAATTTTGTGTTGACAAATTTGGCATTGAGTTGACTTTGGTCAACATTTTGGTAAGCGTACCCGGACCCGAACCCCTGATTTGGGGGTCCCAGAGGGTCCGTAGAAAAATATGGGACTTAGGTGTATGCCCAGAATCGAATTCCGAGGCCCCAAAACTGAGAAATGAATTTTTAAATGAAATTATTTTCTGAAAATATAAGAGGTTTTGAAAATGAAATTATATGTGAAATCTGTCGTATCGGGCCCGCATCTTGAAAATGAATATGAAAATATAATATTTATGTCATATCTGTGAAGTTTGGTAAGAAACGAATGTTATTTGACGTGATTCGGACCATAAATGCAAAGTTTGATGTTTTAGAAGTTTTGGAAATTTTCATTGATTTTAGGGTTTAATTCATTGATTATGATGTTATTTTGGTGATTTGATTACACGAATAAGTCTGTGGGATGTTTTTGAGGTTGTGTGGATATTTGGTTTGGAGCCCCGAGGGCTTGGGTGTGTTTCGGATAGGCGTCAGGGTATTTTTGAACTTAAAAATCTGGTGTAAAACTGGTTGCTGGTGTCTTGTGTAATATACTATGCGATCGCATAAGGTCCTCGCGAACGCAAAGAGCTGGGTGCGAACGCGGAGCTTTAGGGTCCTTGCTCTACGCTAACGCACCCCTTCTGTCGCGATCTCATAGGTTTGGTAAGGGGCTGGGTATCTTGTTACCCAGTGCGAACGAGGTCCCTTAGTCACGATCGCGGAGGATAGGAAAGGGGAAACTATGCGAACGCACCTAGGTGGTCGCGAACGGATACCTTTAGAGGGGACCTGAGGGCTAGGTATTTTTAACACTGTGCGAACGCGGCCCCACGCTCGCGAACGCATAGGTCTGATAAGTTAACCCTTCACGAACGCGGCCAAGGGCCCACGAACATGAAGAGCATTGTTGCCCAGTTATATTTTCAGTCAAAAACAGAATACACCTATGGGAATAAACCCAATTTTCATAACATCTTCTTCTTCACACCACTTTGGGCGATTCTTGGAAGAAATTCTTCAGCATAACTTCGTAGGTAAGTAATCGTAGACTAATTTCCTTCCATTTTTATCAACACCCATTAGATTTCTAGGCCTAAAACATGAGATTAAGGGTAGAAAATTTGGGATTTGGGTAGAGTTAGGGCTTTTTGATTAATTGGGAATTTGACCTCGTTTTGGGGTCAGATTTCAAAACAAATAATATATTCGGCCTCGTGGGTGAATGGGTGAACGGGTTTTGGTCCAAACCTCGTGTTTTGACCAAGCGGGCCCAGGGTCGATTTTTGGATTTTGCAGAAGAATGTTAGAAAGTCTATAATTAAGCATTGGAATTGAATTTTTTTAGCATTTATTGATGTTATTGAGTCAATTACGTCTAGATACAATTGATTTGGAGTCAGGTTCAGAAGGAAAAGCGGTGCTTGAGGCTTGATTTTGATCTTGGAGGTCTAGGTAAGTGTTTGGCCTAACCTTAGCTTGAGGGAATAGGTGTTGAGTCTTATTTGTTATGTGTATTTTCATGTTCAATGTATAGGTGAGGTGAAGAGTACCTATACGTTGTTGTCAAGCATGCCCCTGAGTCGGTTATTATGAATTATCTGATTTTCATTGCTACTTACTGTGTTATGGATTAATTTTCAATTTGGTGGTTATTCGTTTGGTGGAAATTATTGATTTTGAATCATGTTGAGTATTAGTTCGGTTGAGGAATATTTTGTTAAGTTATACACTTGTGTAAGATTGGTTATAGTTGTGTCCCTTGCCGGGACAATATTATTTCTATTGATTGTTCCCTTGCCGAGATGTTGTGATTTACTATTCTTATTGTTGATTTTTTGTTCAAACTGTTGTTTTGTGATATTTTAGCACGAGGGGACATTTTTTTCCATGTTTATGATATTTTAGCACGAGGGGACATTTTGTGCCATGTTTATGATATTTTAGCACGAGGGAACATTCCGTGCCATGTTTATGATATCCCGTCGAGAGTCACTTTGAAAGTATTACCTAAACTCTTCCGACTGAATATGATAAAGCCTATAAAACATAGAGCCAATCGATCGCCTTCTTAGTTAACTGCGGAACCCGCCCTTTAGCCATCTATCTTTAGATACGGAGGGCTTATGAGTGACTAAATGATCAGGTATACCACGTCACGTATCATCCCCTCTTTCCATAGAGGAGAGGTAAAGAAAAATCGAAGATATAGTGATCGTGTCGTAAGACCTTGCTCCTTTCTACTTGACTAAGTGTTTAGCACGAGGGGGCATTCCATGCCGTGTTTATGATATTTCTGCACGAGGGGACATTTCATGCCGTGCTTATGATATTTTAGCATGAGGGGACATTCCGTGTCGTGTTTATGATATTATAGCATGAGGGTGAGAGTAAAAGCACGTAGGGTGATGCCGTGCACATACTTGATTTATGTTGTTAATTCCTGTTGGTACCTTGATATTTAAAATGTTGTCTTGATCCGTTATCTCAGATAATTTCTATCCCTTTTTCCCCAGCATGTTTTCCCCATGTTTTTGTACTTAACTGTTTACTTCTTGTTATATTTCTCTTATATGTTATTAGATTGAACAGGTGATATTATTTGTCGTGTCCTGGCCTCATCTATACTTCGCCGAGGTGAGGTGAGGCACTTACTCAGTACGTGGGGTCGGTTGTACTGATACTAAACCTACACACCTTTTGTTGTGCAGATCCCGGTACAGGACCCAATGGATATTGAGCTAGGTGTCTTCCTTCAGTCCACTCGGAGACACTGAGGTAGTCCTACAGGCATCCGCAGACATTGGCGTCCACTTCCATTTCTTCATTTCTATTTTAATATTTCGAAACGGATGTATTATTTCTTTCAGACCTTTTTATGTATTAATATTAGATAGTCTATGACATTGTTACTCCAAAGATCTGGGCTGGTTATTTTCAGAATTCGTAAAAGTTTGCGGATCTAGTTATGTACTTCTTTTATCCTTTCTTATTTTTAAGCTTTTATAATGGAAAAGTCGTATTTTACTTGTTCTTATTTAATAATAAAAGCTTTTAATGAATTTGATTAATTACGTTGGCTTGCCTAGCTGGTTAAACGTTAGGCACAATCACGGTCCTGACGGTGGGAATTTCAGGTCGTGACAAGTTGGTATAGAGCACTAGGTTGCCTAGGTCTCACAAGTCACGAAAAAAACTAGGTAGAGTCGGAGGGATCGGTACGGAGACGTCTGTACTTGTCTCCTAGAGGCTGCAAAGTTAGGAATAACTTCACATCTATTCCTCTCTGTCGTGCGATTGGAATTCAAAATGCTAACTGAGTTTCTATTCTATTCTCTCGCATATGGCGAGAACACATGCTTCCTCATCTACCGATCAGCAACCCGATCCTCCGATTGTAGCTCTTACTAGAGGCCGAGGACGTACTAGAGACCGAGGCAGGTCCAGGGCTCTGCCCAGAGCAGCAGCCCCAGTAGAGGATCCTCAGATGGAGGTTGTTGAGGAGGTTCCTACTCATCCAGTCCCAGTTGGACCAGCTCAGTTCCCAGAGGGGTACATTGCCACCCCAGTACTTCACGATGCTCTAGTGGAGGTTGTTGAGGAGGTTCCTACTCAGACAGTCCCAGTTGGAGCAGCGCAATTTCAAGAGGGGTACATTGCCACCCCGGTACTTCACGGCGCTCTGGTCTGCCTAGTGGGCCTTATGGAGAGCGTGGCTTAGGTCGGTCTACTTCCTACATCACCAATTTTCTCTAAGGCTGGCGGAGGGGCCCATAATCCTGCCACCCGCACACCAGAGCAGTTAGCTTCTAAGTTCCAGACTCCAACACCTCAGATAGCTGGAGTAGCTTAGCCAGGTAGTTTGGCACAGGCCGTTGAGGGAGCAGTTATGTCTGCTGATGCTTTATTGAGATTGGATCGGTTCACCAAGTTGTTTCCTACTACTTTCAGTGGTGCACCATCATAGGATCCCCACGATTACTTAGACAGTTGTTGTGAGGTTGTTCGGAACATGGGGATCGTGGAGACCAACGGGGTTGATTTTGCTATTTTATTTCTTTCTGGTCCCGCCAAGACTTGATGAAGGGAATATTGCTTGATCTGGCTAGCTGGGTCTTCGCCTTTGTCTTGGGCTCAATTCTCTGAGTTGTTCTTGGAGAACATTCTACCATTACCCAGAGAGAGGATCTTCGGAGGCAGTTTGAGCGTCTGCAGCAGGGCTCTATGATAGTCACCTAGTACGAGACCCGGTTTATCACTTTGGCCCGACATGCTATGATGATAGTCCCCACGGATCGATCTATAATGAGGAGGTTTATTGAGGGGCTAGCTTAGGCGATTAGACTTCAGATGGCCAGAGAGACAGGTACTGATATTTCATTTAAGGATGCAGCTAATATGGCCAGGCTGATTTAGATGGTCTTATCACAGGGCAGTGGTCTGGGATCTGACAAGAGGCCTCGTCATTTTGGCCAATTCAGTGGTGCCTCGTCTGGAGGAAGAGATTCTTTTGGCATAGGACATCTTCCCAGAACATTCCTGTCAGCACTCCAGGTATCTCGCAGTGCACCACCAGCTCCTATTAGTGCACCGCCGCTTCAGAGCTTCCAGAGTGGGTGTTCTGGTCGACAGGGGAAGTTTCAGAGCCAGCAGTCTCAACATCACAGTTCTTGTTACACTTATGGTGTTCCAGGGCACATTTCCAGGTTTTTCCCCCAAGCTTCTAGTGGTTCTCAGCATCAGGGTTCCCGTTCTATGATTCCCGCACCAGGTGCACCCCCACCCCTCAGCCAGTTAGGGCTGGAGGTCGAGGTGCTAGTGGTTGAGGCCATAAAGTTAGAGGTGAAGGACAAGCTATGAGGGGTAGAGGTCATCATGTAGTAGGTCGACCCAGGGATGTTCAGATTAGTGGGGATCATCCCTGATTCTATGCTATTCCCGCCTTACCTGAGGCTGAGGCCTCCGATGCAGTCATTACAGCTATGGTTTCAGTTTGCAGCATAGATGATTCAGTGTTGTTTGATCCTTGGTCCACATTTTCCTACGTGTCCTCATATTATTATCCTTATATGATTATGCCCCGTGATTCCATAAGTACTCATATATATGTGTCTACACCGGTGGGTGATTCTATTATGGTAGATCAAGTCTACCAGTCATCTATATTGAGAATTGGTGGTCTCGAGACCCGTGTTGATCTTTTACTTCTTGATATGGTTGATTTTGATGTAATTTTTGGAATGGATTGGTTATCTCCCTATCATGCTATTCTGGACTGTCATGCCAAGACTGTGAGCTTGGACCAACCGGGAGCACCCCGATTGGAGTGGATGGGGGGCTCCTGGTCATTCTTCCGGCAGTGTTATCTCGTATATGAAGGCTCGGTGTATGGTCGAGAAAGGATTCTTCGCCTATTTGGCCTATGTTCGTGATTCTAGTGCCGAGGTTCCTCCTATGGAGTCTGTGCCCAGTGTTCGTGAGTTTCCAAAGGTATTCCTTGCTGACCTGCCGGGTATGCCACTCGATAGGGATATTAACTTTTGCATTGATTTGGCTCTGTCCACTCATCCCATTTCAACCCCGCCATATCGTATGGGCCCGCCAGAGCTAAAGGAGTTGAAGGATCAATTTCACGATACGCTGGCTAAAGGCATTATTAGGCCTAGTGTTTCTCCTTGGGGTGCACCAGTGTTGTTTGTTAAGAAGAAATAGGGCACACTGATAATGTGTATTGACTACCGACAATTGAACAAGGTTACTATCAACAATAAGTATCCTTTGCCGAGGATTGATGTTTTATTTGACCAGCTTCAGGGTGCCACAGTGTTTTCCAAGATTGACTTGAGATTTGGTTACCATCAGTTGAGGATTAGAGCATTTGATGTTCCTACGACTGCCTTCCGCACTCGGTATGGGCATTTTCTGTTCTTGGTGATGTCTTTTGGGTTGACAAATGCCCCAGCTGCATTTATGGATTTGATGAACCGAGTGTTCAGGCCCTATTTTGATTCGTTTGTAATTGTTCTCGTTGATGATATATTTATTTAATCTCGCATCCGAGGGGAGCATGAGGAACACCTTTGAGTCGTCCTCCAGACTCTCAAGGACAGTCAGTTGTATGCCAAATTTTCGAAGTGTGAGTTCGGGTACAGCTCGGTTGCATTTTTGGGCCATGTTGTGTAGGCCAAGGGTATTCAGGTGGATCCTAAGAAGATTTTAGCAGTTAGAGATTGGCCTACACCCACCTCACCTACATAGATTCGGAGTTTCTTGGGCTTAGCAGGTTATTATCGCCGGTTTGTGGAGGGTTTTTCATCTATTACAACCCTAATGACCAGGTTAACTCAGAAGGGTGCCTAATTCAGGTGGTCTGATGAGTGTGAAGCGAGCTTTCAGAAGCTCAAGATAGCCTTGACCCCGGAACCGGTGTTAGTTTTGCCCACAAATTCAGGGCCATATACCGTGTATTGTGATGCTTCACGGGTTGGGCTTCATGCAGTGCAGATGCAGGATGGCAAGGTTATAGCTTATGCTTCACGTTATTTGAAGGTTATTGAGAAGAACTATCCAGTTCATGGTTTTGAGTTAGCAGCCATTGTCCATGCGCTGAAGATTTGGAGGCATTATCGGTACGGTGTGTCTTGTGAGGTGTTCACGGATCATAAGAGTTTGCAGTATCTATTCAAGCAAAAAGAGTTGAATATGAGGCAGAGAAGATGGTTGGAGCTGTTGAAAGACAATGAAATTACCATCTTATATCATCCGGAGAAGGCCAATGTGGTGGCCGATGCTTTGAGCCAGAAGTCAGCCAGCATGGGTAGTCTTGCTTATATTCCGGTCGGGGAGCAACCACTTGCGTTAGATGTTCAGGCTTTGGCCAATCGCTTCAGAAGATTGGATGTTTCTGAGACTGTTATTGTTTTGGTTTATACGGTGGCACATTCTTCATTGTTTGATCGTATTCGAGACCGGCAATATGAGGATCGTCATTTATGTGTCCTTAGGGGTACTGTTCGGCACGGAGGTGCCAAGCAGGTTACAATTGATGATAATGGAGTCTTGAGGATGCAGGGCCGTATTTGGGTACCTAATGTCGATGGCCTTCGTGAGTTTATATTGCAGGAGGCCATAGTTCCCGGTATTCCATTCATCTGGGCGGCACAAAGATGTACTAGGATTTGCGGCAGCATTATTGGTGGCAAAGGATTAAGAAAGATATTGTGGCATATGTAGCTCGGTGCTTGAACTATCACCAGGTTAAGTACGAGCACCAGAGACTTGGTGGTTTGATGCAGCAGATTGAGATTCCCTATGGAAAGTGGGAGTGTATCACCATGGATTTCATAGTTGGAATCCCACGGACTCAGATGATGTTCGATGCGGTATGGGTCATTGTGGGTAGGTTGACCAAGTAAGCACTCTTCATTCCTATGTCAGTTTCGTATTCTTTGGAGAGATTGGAAAAGATTTACATCTGGGAGATTGTTCGCCTGCATGGTGTGCCTGTGTCCATTGTTTCTGACCGAGGTACCTAGTTTACCTCCCTTTCTAGAATAGTATTTTTATGTGAGTTGGGCACACAGGTTGAGTTGAACACCGCGTTTCATCCTCAGACGGACGGACAGTCCGAGCGCATTATTCAGATCTTGGAGGATATGTTACGATCATGTGTCGCTGACTTTGGAGATTCATGGGACCAGTTCTTGCCTTTAGCTAAATTTTCCTACAACAACAACTATCAGTCGAGCATTCATATGGCTCCTTATGAGGCATTGTATAGTAGGGGGTGCCGGTCGCCAGTTGGGTGGGTTGAGGGGGCGGGGTGGCTAGGTTGCTAGGTTCAGATTTAGTTCAAGATGCCTTGGTTAAGGTGAAGATGATTCAGGATAGAATCCGTACAGCTTAGTCCAGGCAGAAGAGTTATGTAGAACGTAGAGTTCGTGATTTGTCCTTCATGGCAGGAGATGGGGTATTTCTTCGGGTATCGCCAATGAAGGGCGTGATGAGGTTCGGAAAGAAGGGAAAGTTGAGCCCTAGGTACATTGGTCCCTTTGAGATTCTTGAGAAGGTAGTAGAGGTGGCCTACAGACTTGCTTTGCCACCGAGCTTATCAGTCGTGCATCTTGTGTTTCATGTGTCTATGCTTCAGAAGTATCTTGCCGATCCCTCTCATGTACTAGATTTCAGCAGTGTCCAGTTGGACAAGGATTTGACTTATGAGGAGGAGCCGGTAGCCATATTAGCCCGACAACTTCATTAGTTGAGATTATAATTTGATCCGTGTTCAGTGGAGAGGTCAGCCCGTTGAGGCAGCTACTTCGAACTCCGAGTCCGATATGCAGGGCCGATATCCCCATCTTTTCACAGATTTAGGAACCTTTCTATGTCCATTCCAGGACGAACGTTTGTTTTAGAGGTGGAGATTGTGATGACCCAAAAGATCATCACGTGTATTTAGCTAATTCTATGTTCCAAGGTCGTGAAAATCTGCGTGTATGTCACCTCGATTTGCGTGCGCAGCCCAGGCGTATAGCCGGGAAGCTTTTATGTGAAAAATTGAAAAAAAAGATAATTTTGTGGTGAAAAGTTGCATTGAGTTAACTTTGGTCAACATTTTGGTGAACGGACTCGGACACGTGATTTGGCGGTCGCAGAGGGTCCGTAGGAAAATATGGGACTTGGATGTATGCCCGGAATCAAATTCCAAGGCCCCAAGCCCGAGAAATAAATTTTTAAAAGAATATTTTTTCTAAAAATTTAAGAGGTTTTTGAAAATGAAATTATATGTGAAATATGTAGTATTGGGCATGTATCTTGGTTCCAGAGCCTGGTACTGGTTTGATATAATATTTATGCCATATCTGTGATGTTTGGTAAGAAACGAAAGTCATTTGATGTGATTCGGACCATAAATGCAAAGTTTGATGTTTTAGATGTTTTGGAAATTTTCATTGATTTTGGGGTTTAATTCGTTGTTTATGATGTTATCTTGGTGATTTGGTTACACGAATAAGTCCGTAGGATGTTTTGAGGTTGTGTGCACATTTGGTTTGGATCTCCAAGGGTTCGGGTGTATTTCAGATAGGAGTCTGGGTGTTTTTTAACTTAAAAATCTTGTGTAAAACTGGTTGTTGGTGTCTGGTGTAATGTACTATGCGATCGCATAAGGTCCTCCGCGATCGCATAGCACAGGATGGGATGGAGGCTATATTTGCTCTACGATAACGTAAAGAGCTGGGTGCGAACGCGGAGCTTTAGGGTCCTTGCTCTACGCGAACGCAACCCTTCTGTCGCGATCGCATAGGCTTGGTGAGGGGCTGGGGCTGGATAGCTAGTTACCTAGTACGAACGCGGTCCATTAGTTGCGATCGCGGAGGATAGGAAAGGGGAAACTATGCGAACGCACCTAGGTGGTCGCAAACGCATAACTTTAGAGAGGACCTGGGGGATGGGTATTTTTAATCCTGTTCGAACGCGGCCCCACACTTCCGAACACATAGGTTAGATAAGTCAACCCTTCCCGAACGTGGCCAAGGGCCCGTGAATGCGAAGAAAATTTTTGCCCAGTTATATTTTCAGTCAAAAACAGAATACACTTACGGGATTAACCCCAATTTTCACAACTTCTTCTTCTTCACACCACTTTTGGCGATTCTTGGAAGAAATATTTCACCATAACTTCATAGGTAAGTTATCTTAGACTGATTTCCTTCCATTTTTATCAACACCCATTAGATTTGTAGGCCTAAAACATGAGATTAAGGGGAGAAAATTAGGGATTTGGGTAGAGTTAGGGCTTTTTGATTAATTGGGAATTTGACCTCATTTTTGGGTCGTATTTCAAAACAAATTATATATTCGGGCTCGTGGATGAATGGCTGATCGGTTTTTATCCGAACCTCATGTTTTGACCAAGCGGGCCCGGGGTCGATTTTTGGATTTTTGGGAAAATTGTTAGAAAGTCTATAATTAAGCATTGGAATTGAATTGTTTAGAATTTATTGATGTGACATCTAGATACGATTAATCTGGAGTCGGGTTCAAAAGGAAAATCGGTTCTTGAGGCTTGATTTTGATCATGAAGGTCGAGGTAAGTGTTTGGCATAACTTTAGCTTGAGGGAATAGGTGTTGAGTCTTATTTTCTACGTGTTATTTCCATATTCAACGTATAGGTGAGGTGACGAGTACCTATACGTTGTTGTCAAGCATGCACGTGAGTCAGTTATTTTGAATTATCTAATATTCATTGCTACTTACTGTGTTATGGATTAAATTTCAATTTGGTGGTTATTCGTTTGATGGAAATTATTTATTGTGAACATTGTTGAGTATTTGTTCGGTTGAGGAATATTTTGTTAAGTTATACACTTGTGTAGGATTGGTTATATCTGTGTCCCTTGCCAGGATGGTATTATTTCTGTTGATTGTTCCCTTGCCGGGATGTTGTGATTTATGGTTCTTATTGTTGACATTTCCTAACCAAACTGTTGTTTTATGATATTTTAGCACGAGGGTACATTCCGTGCCATGGCACATTCTGTGCCATGTTTATGATATTTTAGTACGAGGGGACATTTCGTGTCGTGTTTATGATATTTCTGCACAAGGGGACATTCTGTGCCGTGTTTATGATATTTTAGCACGATTGGTCATGTCATGCCATTTTTATTTATTTACCGTCGGTACCTGTATAATTGAATTGTTGTCTTGATCCGTTATCATAGATAATTGCTATCCCTTTTTTCCCAGCATGTTTTCCCCCATTTTTTGTACTTAACTGTTTACTTACTGTTGTTATTTCTCTTATATGTTATTAGATTGCACAGGTGATATTATTTTTCGTGTGCTAGCCTCGTCACTACTTCGCCGAGGTTAGGCTCGACACTTACTCAGTACATGGGGTCGGTTGTACTGATACTACACCTACACACCTTTTGTTTTGCAGATTCCGGTACAGGACCTAGTGGATATTGAGCTAGGCGGCTTCCTTCAGTCCACTCGGAGACACTAAGGTAGTCCTGCAGGCGTCCGCAGGCCTTGGCTTCCCCTTCCACTTCTTCATTTCTTTTTTGGTATTTCAAAACATATGTATTATTTTTTTTTAGACGTTTTTATGTATTAATTTTAGATTGTCCGTGACATTGTGACTCCAAAGATTTGGGTTGGTATTTTGACAAATCGTAAAAGTTTGTGGATCTAGTTATGTACTTCTTTTATCCGTTGTTATTTTTAATCTTTTATTTATGGAAAAGTCGTATTATACTTGTTCCCATTTAATAATAAAGGCTTTTAATGAATTTGATTAATTACGTTGGCTTTCCTAGCGGGTTAGACATTAGGCGCCATCACGGTCCCGACGGTGGGAATTTTGGGTCGTGACCGTAATACATTGCCTATGATATTCATACTTTGTGTCTCTCTTTATTTTTGTTAAATTGACCTCTAGCAAGTGTCAAATTCGACTTCTCGTCACTTCCACTTCGAGGTTAAGCGGGATACTTACTGAGTACACGTTGTTTTCATATTCATGCTACAATTGTTGTGCATTTTTATTGCACAGGTACATTTATAGCAATGTGGCTGACTTGGAGACTTAGACGAGCTGCACCATCCGGAGACGACCGGCAACCGATAGAGTTTCCCTCAGATGTATTTATTTTTATTTTAAATTCCATGTCCAATTGTATTTCGGACAAACGTTGTAGTATCTGTAAAATTCTTAGAAATTTGCTCATGCACTTTTGGAACCGGGTTCTGGGATGTGTTTGGGATGTCATTATTAATGAGATTGTTAATCTACCGTATTTACTTAGCGGATTTTATTCGATTATTATTATGTAACGAAATGAAAAGTAAAGATTTCCAAATATTAAAACAGGAATTCAACTTAACCATTTAATGATTGGTTTGCCTGACAATGGTGTATGGTGCCGTCACGACCCTATGAATATTTGGTCGTGACAACGTGGTATCAGAGAACAAGGTTCCCTTAGGTCTCACAAGTCATGAGAAAGTCTAGTAAAGTCTTGCGGATCGGTACGGAGATGTCTGTTCTTATATTAGAGAGGTTACAGGGTTGTTAAGAGAACTTCCCTTCTTGATTCTCCATCGTGCGATTTGAGGCTTATGCCATCACTTCTTTCGTATCCGTTCTTATGCGATGCGGAGCGTTTGATATAAATTGGGAATTGAAGAAATATAATGATACTGCATATGTGGTGCGTGATATTTCTCCATGCTTAGTTGGTTGGGGATATTGTCGTTGCTTTGCGGAAGGATATTATGTTGTTTCAGCTCAGTAGTTGTATTTCTGAGAGCTTTGAGGCTACGATCAGGTTGTTATGAGGCTCATGAATGGTTATCGCACAGTAATAGATGTGGTGGTAGAAAGCTCGCCTATGTGTTGAGACCATGAATGACTTGATAGGATTTGTACTCAGAAAATGATTCCGAGGTTTCACTATTGTATTTTCGGCGCATGAAGGGCAATGGGATGATAAATGTTCAAGTTTAGGTTGATAAAGTAATAAGACTTGGTGTTTTCAAGTGAGGTGGAATCTTTATCAGTGATGTGGTATCGTCGTCCTTGATTGAATAGAATGTGTTATGTTCACCGATGCTAGGGTTTCTTCGGTTGCATCAGATCAAAATATTGTGAAGTAGTAGGGAAGAAGCGACTGTCATAGGTCATGGTGTGCGGTGGTTCATGATTGAATATGTATTTCTAATGAAGGTGGCTCGAGAAAGATAATCTTCGAAAAGGTTTGAAGTTGTGGTGATCTGCTGGTTTAAGTGCTACAGAGAATGATATTTATTTGAGGCAACAACTGGGCAGCATACGATGAGGAAAGACATGTGGGAAGTGTCAAGCAATGATTAGATTTCCAAAAGGCCAGGTGCAAGAGGCGGAAGTCGAGCAGTTTCTTAGAGGGTGAGTATGACCAAATAGAGAGAGCGTCAGTGTAGCATATGAGTTATGTGGTAAGATAGATGCAAATCTTGAGGAGATGTTTGGAGTGATTTGAGAATTCTAGTGGACGGTGATTGGGTCCACAAGCTTAAATTGAAATATCGGCCATTACGACGGGAGATGGGATGCAATAGAAAGGAGTTGTTCGATATGAAGGAAGATTCTTGGATAGTTCCAAATTTGTATAATAGCAGCTTCAGGCTAAGAGGGAGAGTTCCACCGCCTACGATTGGGTTGCATGGTTATCTACTAGCGAAAACTCTAGTTATTGGCATATGAGAGTGTTATTACAGTTAAGGGAAGAAAATATGAGTAATAATTGAGCATAGGATTTGATAAATGTGTGCAAAGGTTGGCCTGATGGAATTAGGTTTAGGCTTTGGAAAGATTCAGGATTTATGCTTAGTACAGAGATGATTTGCAATGGAAGTCGGGTGGTTTATTAAGATGGGTGTTCAAGTGCTAGCGGAGCCTTGGAGTTGATTATAGTCGATATCAAGCCAGACTGGGCGATTCTCAACCATGGTCATAATGAATTTGGAGGTTAATAATGCGGTGTTTAAGGGTTTCAACCCCGTAGTATAACTAATGATCGGGCTCTTGCAGCAAATTGCGATAGGAGGCCCAAAATGTTCCATGATGTTTTCGGCTTCCAGTGTAGCATTGGAGTAATGGGAGAAATAAACTCTGAATTTGTAGGAGGATTATCAGGATGGGTATACCTGTCGAAGGTGCGAATGCGCTTGCAAGGAGGGCATGAAATGGTTCATGGGTTTGGAGACAAAGTAATCTCCTGGAATGGGGTCACTCAGGATGAGTGTGAGTTGAGTCTTTATGTGTTGACTGGAGTTGTCATTATTTCAATGTCAAATTAAGGATAAGTAATTAGAAAAAGGTAGATGCTTAGACATGGTGGAATTGGCATATTGGTGACAGTGCGTGCGAGTGCCCGATTGCCGCCGTAATTGATTTTATTTGAAAGCATTCAAGTATTGTGGCCTGTCATGTGTAGGCGGATCCCGGAAGGATTACAGTGGTATAAACTATTACTTGAGGATTTGCATGTTTTGTGATTATAAAATTCACTTGTGTGTTGTTATGGTTCTCTTGAATTGTGTTAAGTAAAAAGTTTCTATGTGATGAAGTACTCACCACATTAGTGGTTCAAGAGTTATGATGAAATTCTTTTACTATCGCAGATTGGCATGTTAGGTGCAGTGAGCGGTATGAAATTTGAAAGTGAGGATCAGGGTTGCGGTTTGGTGTTGGAAACGATGTCATGAGCTTGGATGAGCAAGAAAAGGGATTTGAATGTTTAGGAGTAAGCTGGTGTTGTCTTCAGCGTCACCCGAGATCGGTGTTTTGTGAAAGAGGCTTTGCACCATGGTCATGGATTCTCAAATTGCTTTACAACGTTAGTATGGTCGGCGGTCTGTATGTGCAGACTTGTTACCTTGTGTGGAAGTTCGTGGGAGCGTGACCACAGGAAGATTGTATAAGTGTGACATGTAGTCACCTGATTGATTGAAGGTTCAAACCAAGTATTAAAGAGGTGGTAATATTACCTATTTGAGAATTTATGCCTGGAGGGCGCTCGGTTCATTGGTTGCGGAATGTGGGGGTTTGCTCCGGCTATGATGGTTGTTCTTACGTGTTATGAGAAAAAATGGGTTATTATGGACCCAGGTAAGGCTATTATCCTAGTTCGCTGCGAGAAGATTCGACTTGAGGTTTGTGAATGGATTTAAATATGATTATGGGCTCCATGTGAGTCAGACATGTTCCTTTTAGTGTAGCGCTTCTCTTGGAGAGGTATTAGAACATTAGATGTTGTTCCATCTTTTTCTATTTCATGTAACATTATGTTATGTCGTGTGAACTGTGGAACGACTTGATAATTTCTTATGTGTTGAGGTTCCGCGTGGTGATAATGTTATGTGAGCAGGATGGCTCTTGAGATTCAAATCATATATCACACCTCAGTTGTGCTTGAGTTTTGTAGCGTATAGCTCTATCTGCTTCCCCAGGATGGTATTATGCACTTGGCGTGCTTGTGACCGATAATCGTTATTTTGTGGTAATGAGCGACTTAGCTCGGTAAGTATCTCCTTGTGTGGATTTGATGTTTGGATTGGGTGGCACGCTTCCATGGGCATGTTATTTGGATCGGGTTGCACGCCGCGACAGTGTGATGCCGAGTGTGGTTCCCTATATCTATTTTCTTGTGTTTTGCTCCTTATTTTCTAAGAAAAGTTCATATTAGGTGTGTGAGTTGAGTAGTCCCTTCTTGATTCATTTCTTTTTGTATCGTGTTCGAGTTGTGGCCTATTGGCGCATTGTGGCATCATAGGAGATTTTGGCAGAATCTAGGGTTATTTATTGCTTGGGCAGTTCATACTGGGTGAGACGAGATTATTGGATCAGGTATCAGTGCGATAAGATTATGTGAAGTATATTAAAAAACAAAATACCATTATTTGGTTCATAATGAGGTAATAATTCTAGTCAAGAGGAGAGATTCGACGAATTGTTAACTCCGTAGTTGGTTATGAATTTCTACACGTCTCTTCCATCGTGGCAGTATTCTAAGAGTTAAAACAAGACCTGTATATGGGTCATGGGGGCATTGTGAGGATCCGATTCGGGGAATATTAGCTATTATTAGCAGTGAATGTTATCATGGGCTTGTGAATAATGTGGTTCATGGTGTGAATTCGGCAAAGGCATGCAGTCATGTTCTGGTAGATCGTGTGATGATTAATACTGTGTTCGTTTGGAAGCAGGTCTGGCAAAGAATTTCGGATGTTGGAATTAAGCTCCAAGGCTAACTTAACTAAATAACAAGGAGAATATTCAGATTTGTTCGAGCTAATAAGCTCAACTGGGTTGTGGTAGCAAGGGTAGGTGCACGAGGTGTCAAATATTGATTTTAGACAACTTCAGCACAGTTCTTGGCACGTTCGAGGATGAATGTATGTTTATGTGGGGGAGAATATAACGACCCGACCGGTCGTTTTTAGCTCTAGCTCGTCGCTCAGCAGTTTGAGGCTGTGAGCAGCTTCTATTCAGGTATTATGACTCGTAGGCGTGGTCGGAATTGAGTTTCAGGAAGTTTAGAGTCAATTTGGAAAGAAAATTCTCATTCCGGGAGCCTTGTGTTGGAAGAATTGACTAAGATCGGATTTTTGAGTAAACAACCTCAGAATCTGGATTCGAAGGCTCCAACAGGTTTGTATGATGATTTCGGACTTGGGCGTATGTTCGGGTCGGGTTTTGGATGACCCGGGAGCATTTTGGCACAAATTGTTGAAGTTAGCATTTTAGAAGAAATTTCATAAGTCTGGGTTGAAGTGAATTTCGGTGTTACTGATGTCCGTTTGGGATTTTGAGTCTGGGAATAGCTCCGTATGGTTATTATGTAGTTGGGAGCGCGATCGGAAGTGAATTCGGAGGTCCGTAGGTCTTTTTGAAGTCATTTGGCTAAAGATAGAAATTTAAAGGTTTTTATGAAGTTTGACCGAGAGTTTGACTTTTTGATATCGGTGTCGGATTCCAATTCCGGAAGTTGGAGTAGGTCCCTAATGTCGAATGTGACATGTGTGCAAAACTTGAGGCCAATCAGACGTCATTTGATAGGTTTCGGCATCGAGTGTGGAAATTTCAAGTTCTAAAGTTCATTAAGCTTGAATTGGGGTGCGATTCATGATTTCGATGTTGTTTGATGTGATTTGAGGCCTCGAGCGAGTTCATATCATATTTCAGGACATGTTGGTATAATTAGTTAAGGACCCAAGGGCCTCGGGTTGATTTCATAAGGTTAACGAAATGAATTTCGGAGAAAAAAAAAAAAAACCAGCTGGAATTTCTGCTGCACTTTTGGACTGCAACTCGTGCATTGTGGAGCTGACTTTGGAGGCATATATATCAAAATCCATAAGGAATCTGAATATTTGAAAAACATAAAACTTGTAGCCATTGAATTCTAGTTCCATAAAGTTAAATCATTCATGATTTTGACATTTCATCATAATGTTATGATCGATTGATGATGGCTGGTGAAGCAATTTCGATAGAATTTACTGATGCATGGAGCCGATTTTGGAAGATCATATCGCGGAATATATAAACAGTTATATGGTGTAAAACCTATCAGATGAAAGATATTCGAGTCTTGTTTCTAAATCTTTAAACCGTTTGTCATTTGAATATTTCTACAAGGAGTTATGGGTGTTTCAATAGAAGGTGTAAAGCATGGGAAAATTGTAATAGGATGTACAACCTGCACAGCACAAGGTGCAACTCGATAAAGCACTTGGCCAAATTGTTTTAATAACGAGTTTTGGCCCATTTCTTTCATTTCTTTGATTTGGCTTGGACGATTTTGGAGAGCTCGGTGAGGGATTTTCACCAAGCAACACTAGGTAAGTGATTTCTTCCTATTTTTGATTAAATATGTGATCTTATATGGATTTAGACATGGAAAATTAGTATAAATTTGGGATTTTTGGGAAGACCTAGAATTTTGAATTTTGGACTTTTACCATGATGAGAATTAGAATTATAGTAAATTGTATATTTGAGTTAGTAAAGCTATGAGTAGAATTTATCTTCGATAAATTTTGGAATCCGGACTCGTGTGCCCGGGGGCATTTTGGTCAACTTTTCGAGCGGAGTTGGGAACTTATATAATTTGAATTTTTACAAGTATTAGAGTGAATTTTTACTAGTTTTCCCCTTATTTGTATAGTTTTGGGGTGTTGTGCATCAATTGGAGTCGTCGGAAGGGCTTGGAAATCGGTTATGGAATTTTGGACGAGATAAGTCTCCTTTCTAACTTTGTGAGGGGGAGTTGTTGTGACGCCCCAAAATCCCACCATCGGGCCGTGATGGCGTCTAACATTGAACCTGCTAGACAAGCCAACGTGTATTGATAAACTAGCATATTCACATCAACTTAAAAAAATAAACTAAAATGGTGCACAATTTAACAGCGAAATATAAATATGGTGTCAAGCTAAATAAGTCCAACACAATGCAACAATGCGCAAATTTTCCCAAAACCTGGAGTCATAAACTCATGAACTGTCTATAAGAGTGCTAAATACAAGTCTGAAAGGCAATACATGTCTGCCTCTGAAACTAGAGAAAAAATAAGACAGAATCGAAGACAAAAGGGATGGAAAAGACGCCAAGGCCCACGAACGCCAGCGGGTATACCCTGGATNTAACATTGTTGTGAAGGTGGAGCTGGTTTAATATAAGCGTGAGGTTGAAAAGCTAAGTATGTGTATTAAAGTGCTTAGGGAGGTGTAGCCATTCTTATATCTAAATGTATCCTACCCGTCCCGAAGCCTACATTACAACCAAATAAAAGTCCTAATTGATCCTAGACGGAATGAGCTCGATTAGTACAGTATTACACTACGGACAAGCCTATGGTACATCTTTTGTGGAGTATGAATATTATTTCTGAGAGTGAGCGAATTCTTTATATCTTAAGTTCCTATGTTGATTAATTTCATTGTGTGTGGAACTAACTCTTGGATATGGTGAGGGCACATGATTCACGAAAGGAAAGGTAATGTTGT
>ML424142.1:0-55489 GCA_005239525.1 Nicotiana knightiana | reverse complement strand
TGTTTTAAATATTCTTGGTATAATGTGTGAAGAGATTCGCTTAATAATGTTGTGTACATGAGTGTAGTTTGATTGCACGGGGACGAGCAAAGGTTTAAGTGTGGGGTCTTGATGCGAGACTAAATTGCATAGTTTAACATGTGATATACCTTACATTTTATGCGCATTAATGATAAAATTACACTTGTTATGTGCTTAATGGAGTTTATTTTATGTGTAGGTGAATTGGAAACGGAAGCCGAGCTAAATGGGAGCATAAACGTCGAAAATATGCTCAAGAGTCGAAAAGGAGTGACCCGGGACTACCCTGGCGTTAACCAGGCCTTAGCCTGCTAAAGCCAGCCCTACCCTGACGTTAGCCAGGCCTTAGCCTGCTAACGCCAGCCCTGCCCTGGCGTTAGCCAGGCCTTAGCCTTCTAACGCCAGGGGTCCTTTGTCCGGTCAATTCCGAGTTTTGAAGATTTTAAGTGTTTCCCGGTTGGAATAGAAGTCTCCTACACGGTTAGGGTTCACCCTAAACCTATAAATAGACTCCTAAAACACAATTACAAGGGGATTTTCGTGAATCAAAGTAGAGAAGAGAATAAAAGGAGAAAATTCCATTGAAGTGCAAGAACATTGAGTTCTACATCTAGTATTTCTTACTTTATATTTCAATTATGCAATTTCTTTTAGTTTTGTTTCTTCTAAACATGAGTAGCTAAGTTTTTAATCTAGGGTTTTGGTAGAACCCGTTGGGGATGAATTTCTTGTGATATTAATATATTTTGATTGATTATTCTCTATTTGTTCAACTATGTTCTTATTGTAGTTAATTGAATGGCCATATATTAGCTGTGCCTATTTAGTATGTATCTACTTGAGAGAGAGTGCATATTTAGGTAATTGTTTGAACAACACCACTCCTAGAGTATAGACGAAAGTCATAACCGAGGGTTTAGAGGTTGGATTAGAGATAACGATACCTCGGGTGCAATCTAAAGTGAACTGTAATGAAATCTAGCTAGCGTAACTTGAGAGAGTGCGTCTAGTAAATTATCATAATTACTTGAGAGAGATTTATGGTAGATAGAGTGTTCATGATTGATAGAGACGATTAAATAAGATATAAGAAGTATCCGAGAAAGAATTCACCAAAGGGGGAAACCATAACCTTAGACCTTTATTGTCATTGTTTACACTATATTTTTAGTCAATTACGAGTTTATTATTTTGTTATTAGATTTAGTAAACCTCACCAAATTATATTCAAAAGTATTGAGAAAATTGAATAAGTACCAGTAGTATTTTATAAACTCAATTGATACGTCTATTCCCTGTGGGATCGACTCTGGGCATAATACCCCAGATTATATTTGCAGCGCCCGTTTAGTCTTTCTATAAGATATAGTTGAGCGTGATCAACCAACAGCTGTGTTTGCTGGTTTTTAGCCCCGTTAGGTGCCCGGAAGGCACCTAGTCCCACCCGAGCCCTAGTCCAAATAAACCAACGAGTCACAAATCATAATACGGATTCGCTCGAGCCTTCGGAACACTCAAAACAACACTAAAACTCGAAATCACACCCCCACACCTAAGGAAACAAACTTTGGAATTGTATGTTTCTAAGCTCAGCTAATACCGTACCGAACTGACCTATACAACTCAGAATGATACCAAATTTTACAGATTACTCACACAACATCCTACAAACTTTCCTGTGCGATCAAATCGCCAAAACAACATCATATGCATCAAATTAAGCCTCAAAGTTCATGAATTCTATCAAATTCATAAAACATCAAATCTTCCGTTTTAAGCCTGAAACACGTCAAACGAAATCTGATTTCAATCAACCTTTACAAAAAGTGCTTAAACCATATATAAGACCTGTACCGGGTGCCATAACAAAAAATACGGCCCCGATACCCTCACTTTTTAATCTGATTTCATTTTCAATTTCCTTAACTATTTTCGGAAAACAATTTTACGCAAAAATTCATTTCTCGGGCTTGGGACCTCGAAACTCGATTCTGGTTATACGCCCAAGTCCCATATTTTCCTACTGACCCTCCGGTACCGTCAAATCACGGGTCCGGGTCCGTTTACCCAAAATGTTGACAAAAGTCAAATTTATTCATTTTAATAACAAGTCTTAGAATTTTTCACAGAATTTCATATTTAAGTTGTCCGGCTACGCGTCCGGACTGTACACCCAAATTGAGGCAACTACAAATGAGGTTTTCAAGGCCTCAGAAGTACGAAATGGGTAATAAAACAGGTGATGACCCCTTTGGGTCGTCACATTCTCCACCTCTAAAACAACCGTTCATCCTCGAATGGATAGAAGAAGGAAGTACCTCAGTCGGGAAATAAATGAGGGCAACAGCTCCTCATATCGGACTCGGACTCCCAGGTCGATGCCTCACGAGGCTGACCTCTCCACTGAACACGAACAGAAGGGAAATCATGGATCTCAACTGACGAATCTGCCGGTCTAGAATAGCTACCAGCTCCTCCTCGTAAGATAGGTCCTTGTCCAACTGGACAGTGCTGAAATCTAACATGTGGGCTGGATCGCCGTGATACCTCCGAAGCATGGACACATGAAAAACTGGATGCACGACTAATAAGCTAGGCGGCAATGCAAGCCAAAAAGCCACCTCTCCCACTCGATCAAGAATCTCAAACGGGCCAATGAATCTAGGTCTAAGCTTTCCCTTCTCCCCAAATATCATCACTCCCTTCTTAGACGACACTCGGAGAAATACTCGCTCACCAACCATGAAAGCCACATCTCAAACCTTACGATCTGCATAACTCTTTTGCCTGGACTGAGCTGTACGAAGCCTATCCTGAATGATACTGACCCTGTCCAAGGCCTCCTGAAACAAATCTCTACCCAACACTCGAGCCTCTCCTAGCTCAAACCATCTAACCGGAGATCGACACCGCCTACCATATAAAGCCTCATAAGGAGCCATTTGGAAACTCGACTGGTAGCTACTGTTGTAGGCAAACACTGTTAAAGGCAAGAACTGATCCCATGATCCTCAAAAGTCAATAACACAAGCTCGGAGCATACCCTCCAATGTCTGAATAGTTCGCTCGGACTGCCCATACGTCTAAGGATGAAATGCTGTGCTCAACTCAACCTGGGTGCCTAACGCTCGCTGAACTGCTCCACAGAAACGCGAGGTAAACTGCGCGCCTCAGTCCGAAATGATAGATACTGGAACACCATGAAGGCGAACAATCTCGCGGATATAGATCTTAGCTAACCTCTCGGATGAATAGGAAACTAATACAGGAATGAACTGCGCTGACTTGGTCAGCCTATCAACAATGAATCAAACTGCATTGAACTTCTTCCGGGTCAACGGAAGTCTAGTAACGAAGTCCATAGTGACCCTCTCCCACTTCCACTCGGGAAGCTCAATCCTCTGAAATAAACCATCAGGCCTCTGATGCTCATACTTAACCTGTTGACAATTCAAACACCGCGCCACATACGCCACAATATCCTTCTTAATTCTACGCCACCAGTAATGCTGCCGCAAATCCTGATACATCTTCACGGCGCCCGGATGAATAGAGTACCGAGAATTATGGGCCTTCTCTCAAATCAACTATCGAATCCCATCAACATTGGGTACAAAACTCGCCCCTATAATCTCAAAACACCATCATCATCTAGGGTCACCTGCTTGGCACTTTCTCGCTGCACCGTGTCTCTAAGGACACACAAATGGGCATCATCAAACTGCCCATCACGGATACGCTCCAATAATGAAGAACGAGCGACCGTACAAGCCAACACTCGACTAGGCTCAGAAATGTCCAACCTCACAAATCGATTGGCCAAAGCCTGAACATCCAAAGTAAGCGACCTCTTACTGACCGGAATAAAAGCAAGACTGCCCATACTAGCTGACATCCTACTCAAAGCATCAGCCACCACATTGGCCTTCCTCGGGTGATATAAGATGGTAATATCATAATCTTTCAACAACAACAACCACCTTCTCTGCCTCAAATTCAACTCCTTTTGCTTGATCAAGTACTGAAGACTCTTATGATTAGTGAACACCTCATACTCCACGCCATACAGGTAGTGCCTCCAAATCATTAATGCGTGGACAATGGCTTCCAACTCCACATCATGCACTGGATAGTTCTTCTCATGAATATTCAACTTCCTCGAAGCATAAGCAATGACCTTGCCATCCTGCATCAGCATTGCACCAAGCCCAATACGGGAAGCATCGCAATAGACTGTATAAGGCCCTAAACCTGTGGGAAAAACTAACACCGGTGCTGTAGTCAGAGCTGTGTTGAGCCTCTGAAAGCTCGCCTCACACTCGTCCGACCATCTGAACTGGGCACCCTTCTGGGTCAACCTGATCATCGGGGCTGCAATAGATGATAACCCCTCCATGAACCGACTATAATAGCCTGCTAATCCCAAGAAACTCCGAATCTCTGTAGCTGATGCTGGTCTAGGCCAGTTCTTGACTGCCTCAATCTTCTTCGAGTCAACCTAAATACCCTCTGCTGACACGTCATGACCCAGGAATGCAACTGAACTCAACCAGAACTCACACTTCGAAAACTTTGCATAAAGCTGACTATCCTTCAGAGTCTGAAGAACAACTTTGAGATGCTGCTCGTGCTCCTCCTGACTGCGGGAGTATATAAATATATCATCAATGAAGTCTATCACGAACGAGTCAAAATAAGGCCTGAACACTCGGTTCATCAAGTCCACAAAAGCTGCTGGCGCATTTGTCAACCCAAACGACATGACTAAGAACTCGTAATGCCCGTCCCAAGTGCAGAAAGCTATCTTAAGGACATCGGATGCCCTAATCCTCAACTGGTGGTAGCCAGATCTCAAGTCTATCTTTTAAAATACCCTGGCACCCTGAAGATGATTGAACAAATATCAATCCTCGGCAGTGGATACTTATTATTGATTGTAACCTTGTTCAATTGCCGGTAATCAATGCACATCCTCATCGAACCATCTTTTTTCTTCACAAACAACACTGGAGCACCCCAAGGAGAAACATTGGGTCTAATGAAACCCTTCCCAAGCAAATCCTACAACTGTTCCTTCAACTCTTTCAACTCGGGGGGGCCATTCGGTACAGTGGAATAGAAATGGGCTGGGTGCACGGAGTCAAATCAATGCAAAAATCAATGTCCCTGTCAGGTGGCATCCTCGGCGGGTCTGAAGGGAAGACCTCGAGAAACTCACGAACCACGGGCACCGAATCAATAGAGCGAACCTCAACACTAGAATTGCACACATAATCAAAATAAGCCAAACACCCCTTCTCGACCATACGCCGAACTTTCACGTATGAAATAACACTGCAGGTAGAATGACCAACAGTTCATTTCCACTCCAAACGGGGCAAATCTGGTAAGGCTAAGGTCACCGTCTTGGCATGACAATCCAACATAGCATGATATGGGGATAACCAGTCCATCCCCAATATGACGTCAAAGTCGACCATACCTAAAAGCAACAAATCAACATGGGTCTCAAGACCCCCAATCACCACAACACAAGAACGATGGACTTGATCGACTACGATAGAATCACCCACCGGTGTGGATACATAAACAGGAATACTCAGTGGATCACTAGGCATGACCAGGTATGGTGCAAAATCAGAGGACACATACGAATACGTAGACCCTGGATCAAATAGCAATGAAGCATCTCTGTCACAAACCCGAATAGTACATGTAATGACTGCAACTGAAGACTCGGCCTCTGGCATGGCTGGAAGAGAATAACATCGGGGCTGGGCCCCACCACCCTATACTAAATCTCTGGGACGGCCGGATGTTGGCTGGCCTCCACCTCTGGCGGCCTGAGCTCCACCTCTATGACCTATACCTCCACCTCTAGCACCTCTACCCCCACCTCTAGCTGGTTGGGCATGTTGTCGAACACCTGGTGCCTGAACCATGGCACGAGAACCTTGATGCTGGGAACTACCCGATGCTCGAGGGAAAGATCTGGCAAGGTGACCCGGATCTTCACAAGTATAACAAGACCTCGGCTGCTGAGGGAACTGAATCTGACCATGTTAACCTGGATGAACACCGCGAAAATTCTAATGTGGCGGTGCACTGATGGGAGGTGGTGGCGCACTGCAAGGCTGCTGATCAGAATGGTGCGACTGATAACCACGACCACCTGAAGTACCATGGGAAACCTGGAGAGCTGACTAAAACGGCCTGTGAGGAAGACCTCTGCCTGAAGAATCCCTGCCCCCAGATGAGGCACCACTGAAATGACAGAAATGACGGGGCCTCTTGTCAGCCCCCTGACCACCACCCTGTTATAGAATCATCTCAATCCTCCTGGCCACATTAGCTGCATCCTAGAACAATATATATGTACCTGGCTCTCTAGCCATCTGAAGTCTGATAGGCCGGGCCAATCCCTCGATAAACCTCTGAACCCTCTCCCGATCAGTGGGAAGTATCATAAGAGCATGTCGGGATAGAGTGATGAGCCTGGTCTCGTACTGAGCGACGGACATAGATCCCTGCTAGAGATGCTCAAACGGCCTCCGAAGGTCCTCTCTCTGAGTAATTAGAAGGAACTTCCCCAAAAATACCTCCGAGAACTGAGTCCAAGTCAACAGTGTAGATCCATCTAGTCAGGCTAGGTAATAATCTCTCCATCAATTCTTGGTTGTGCTAGATAACCGAAAAGTAGCGAAGTCAACCCTGTTCGACTCCACTATGCCCATATTCCGAAGAACCTCATGGCAGCTGTCCAAATAATCCTGGGGGTCCTCTGATGGTGAACCAGTGTAAGTAGCAGTAAATAACTTAGTAAACATGTCCAGTCTCCACAAAGCATCCGCTGGCATAGGTGCTCCCCCTGCTACCGGCGCTGCAATACCCGGCTGAGCTACTCCGGCTGGCTGAGGTGCCGGTGTCTGAAACTATGGAGGTAGCTGCTCTGGCACGTGGGCGGCAGGAATCTTGGCACCTCCCCCAGCTTGAGAGACGGCCACTGCTGTAGGAAGAAGACTCGCCTGGGCTACACTCTCCATGAGTCCGACTAGAGAGATAAGGGCGTCCTGAAGCACTGGGGTAGCTATGAACCCCTCTAGGACCTGAGCTGGTCCAACTGGGACTGCCGAAACTAGGACCTCCTCGTCAGACTCGACCTTAGGGTCCTCCACTTGGGCTGCTGCCCTAGGCTGAGCCCGGCACCGGCCTCGGCCTCTAGCACGGCCTCGTCCTCGACCTCGACCCCGAGTAGGAGCTGTAGCAGGAGTGTCAGGCTGCTGATCAGAACCAAGGGAAGCACGCGTCCTCGCCATCTGTGAGAGAATATAATAGAAACTCAATTAGTACTTAGAATCATAGCGCACGACAAAGAAGAAAAGAAATATGGAGTCATCCTAACTTTGCAGCCTTTCGGGATAAATACAGACGTCTCCGTACCGATCCCTCAGACTCTACTATGTTGTCCGTCAGTTGTGAGACCTAAAAAACATAGTGCTCTGGTACCAACTTGTCACGCCCTGAAATCCCACCATCGGGCCGTGATGGCGTCTAACGTTAAACCCGCTAGACAAGCCAACGTGTATAGATAAAGTACCATATTCACATCTACTTAGCGAAATAAACTAAAACGGTGCACAATTTAACAGTGGAATATAAATATGGTCTCAATCTAAATAAGGCTAACACAATGCACCAACGCGCAAATTTTCCCAAAACTTGGAGTCACAAACTCACGAACTGTCTATAAGAGTCCTAAATACAAGTCTGAAAGGAAATACATGTCTGCCTCTAAAACTAGAGGAAAAATAAGACATAATCGAAGACAAAAGGGATGGAACAGACGCCAAGGCTCACGAACGCCAGTGGGTATACCTTGAAGCCTCTATGATAAGCTGGAAGACACTCCCACTAATGATGTCCTCCGGATCTGGCTGCATAATCTGCACAGCATAAAGAAGTGCTGGTGTAGCATCATTACAACCGACCCCATGTACTTGTAAGTTCCTAGCCTAACCTTGGCGAAGTAGTGACGAGGCTACAACCATACTACCAAATAAACTTGTGCAGTTCAAATAAATATATATACATATACACAACAGATGAGAAATATAGGGAGAAACAACTAATAAAGGTAGGGGAACATGTTATGGGGAGATAACAGTTTCATATAAGAAATCTCAATAAGGAAAAGAACAACAAAGCGATCATATCAATAAGGGCAGGAAATCACAAACTTGCACGGCATCACCTTTCGTGCTTTTACTCTCGTCCTCACTATGCAATGTATAATGTAATCAATGTAAACCATGACACAACATCACCCTTCGTGCTTTTATTTTCGTCCTCAGTATGCAATGTATAATGTAATCAATGTAAATTCTTCCACGGCATCACCCTTCGTGCTTTCACTCTCTTTCCTCACTATGCAATGTATAATGTAATCAATGTAAATCATGGCACGACATCACCCTTCCTGCTTTTACTCTTTTTACTCACAGTATAATCAATGAATATTGGTACGGAATGGTACACCGTACGGCACGGCATCACCCTTCGTGCTTTACACTATTTCCTCACAATGTCAAACAATGCACGACATCACCCTTCGTGCTTTACACTATTTCCTCACAATGTCAAACAATGCACGACATCACCCTTCGTGTTTTAGCACTCTTCCTCACCAAAACAGCAATCACAAACAAAGGCAAGAGAGTAAACAGAATAGACATAATAACCCCGGCAAGGGAACAATATCAAATAGTGCACGACATCACCCTTCGTGCTTTAACACTCTTCCTCACCCAAACAGCAATCACAAACAAGGGCAAGGGAGTAAACATAATAGACATAATTACCCCGGCAAGGGAACAATATCAAACAGTACACGACATCACCCTTCGTACTTTAACTCTCTTCCTCACCCAAACAACAATCACAAACGAGGTCAAGGAACAAAGCAAAATAAAATAGAAATCCCGGCAAGGGAACATCAATTAAACAATTTAAATCCCGGCGAGGGAACAATATCAACAATTAAATCCCCGCAAGGGAACAATAACCATAAACTCAATATCCCAACAGGGGAGACAATATCAAAAGTAAAAATGACCTGGCAAGGGTATATTTTTGTAGCTTTTTCCCTTTCATTCACTTCATTTCATAATTCACTCTATTACTTGAGCCAATGCTCCAAAGGATACAATTATCTCATATACCTTCATCGTTCGTGTTACAATTTGATCCAATGCTCCAACAGAGTTTAAAGATTACAATTCCCTTCACATATTCTTCACAACATATAGGAATCATCAATTAAGCATGGAAATTACAACACAATCAGAATATTCACAAATAAGGACTCACGGTCATGTTAGACACCAATGTATAGATACTCGTCACCATGCCTATACATCGTATTTGACAATTAGCAAGTAGCAAATTATACTCAACTCATATTCCCTCAAGCTAAGGTTAGACGAAACACTTACCTCGGGTCCAAAGTATAGCAATCAACCCTCTAACACCGCCTTTCCTTTAGAATTCAAATCCAGAATGGTATTATCTAGACATAATCAACTCGAGTATATCAATAAGGATTCAATGATTCAATCACATGGCCTAATTATCCATTTCCTAGCATTCTTCCAAAATTGTCAAAATTCGACCCCAGGCCCGCTCGCTCGGATTCTTGAAACTCTCGAAAGAAAGACTCACCTAAAGCCTAAGGATCATAGATATACGATTTTTACTTGATTTCACGGACAATTCCCAAAAAATTCTAAAGTGGTCACAAGTTCTAGGTTACTACCCATTTTCTTGAATGTTTGCACTAGTTTGTTTAGTTAATTAGGTTAGAATGCATGTATGAAACAAATTTACGGCTGGAATTTACTTACCTTGCAAGACCTAGTCGAAAGCTCTTAAAAATGGTTGAAATCGCCCAAGGAAGAAGATGAAAAATGAGAGAAATGGGTTTAAAACCCGTATTTAAAACTCACTGCCTGAACAGTGAACTCGCACCTGCGGCTCTGGGGACCGCACCTGCGGTCTCGCACTTGCGAGAAGAACCTCGCACCTGCGGAGTTGGGCTAGGGTGTCTGGGATCGCATCTGCGAAGTGGAGACCGCACTTGCGATTTCGCACCTGCGAGAAATGCTCCGCACCTGCGATGGCTGGCCATGCCACTGGTTATCGCACCTGCGATGCCTGGGACCGCACTTACGATGCCGGGAAACCGCACCTGCGGTCACACCAGACCAGGTGCACCAACAGTTGTGTTTGCTGGTTTTTAGCCCCGTTAGGTGCCCAGAAGGAACTTGGGCCCACTCGATCCCTAGTCCAAATATACCAACGAGTCCAAAATCATAATACGGACTCGCTCGAGCCTTCGAAACACTCAAAACAATACTAAAACTCGAAATCACACCCCAAAACCTCAAGAACCAAACTTAGGAATTTTAAGTTTCTAAACTCACGCTAATAATGTGCCGAACTGACCTATACAACTCGGAATGATACATAATTTCACAAATTACTCACACAACATCCGACGAACTTGCCCGTGCGATCAAATCGCCAAAACAACATCATACGCATAAAATTAAGCCTCAAAGTTCATGAATTCTATTAAATTTCATAAAACATCAAATCTTTAATTTTAAGCCCAAAATACGTCAAACGAATTCCGATTTCAACCAAACTTTACAAAAAGTGCTTAAACCATATATAAGACATGTACCGGGCGCCGGAACCAATAATACGGGGCCGATACCATCACTTTATTATCAGATTTCATTTTCAATTTCCTTAGATATTTTCAGAAAATAATTTTACTCAAAAATTCATTTCTCGGACTTGGGACCTCTGAATTCGATTCCGGGCATACGCCAAAGTCCCATTATTTCCTACGGACCCTCCGGGACCGTCAAATCGTGGGCCCGGGTCCGTTTAATCAAAATGTTAACCGAAGTCAAATTTATTCATTTTAATAACAAGTCTTAGCATTTTTCACAGAATTTCATATTTAAGCTGTCCGGCTACGCGTGACTGTGCACGTAAATCGAGGCAACTAAAAATGAGATTTTCAAGACCTCGGAAGTACGAAATGGGTAATAAAACAGGTGATGACCCCTTTGGGTCGTCACAGTTTTCCCCATAGGTGAACTTATTGAATGAGTGCTACTATTTGCAGGGGCTACGTACGTACGAGGTGATGGGAGTCCGTGCGTAACTATTATTATGCTTGTCTTTGGGTAGTCTAGGACCCACTAGCATTCCTTACTTGTTGTACTTGTGATCTTGTGAATGATACTAGACTGTTAATATAATCGAATTAGTAATTGAATACCTAATAAGGTTAGAGCTTACTTTTCTTAATCATTTAGAAGGAGAATTTAATCTTCCTTGCATAAATTGTGTTCCTGATAAATTTGTAATATTTAAAACCTTAACAAACTTGGCATATGAACTTCCACAAATGATTTAAATACTATCTTCACGTTCATTTAAAGAGAATTTTATCACTTCCTTTAGAAACTATTTTCTTGATTAAAATGTGGATTTATTGTGTGAATATGTGTATCTATCAGTACCCGAGTCGCATGTATGATTCGTCAGTAGGATAACTCTATTATTTATATATGACTGCCTCGCATGATCGATTCGCGAGTGGCGGAAATAGATGAATCTATGGTTCGAGCCGTTCGACCCTTCGGCAGTGCACCATTTATTATTGTTTGTCCCCGCCGTCCGAT
Source organism: Nicotiana knightiana (assembly GCA_005239525.1). Taxonomy (NCBI): domain Eukaryota; kingdom Viridiplantae; phylum Streptophyta; class Magnoliopsida; order Solanales; family Solanaceae; genus Nicotiana; species Nicotiana knightiana. The sequence goes on along the minus strand of ML424142.1, from coordinate 43,712 downwards.
CCTCGGCATTTCTTGCGCTTGATAATTGCTGCATTTTTTTCTGTGATTAATACATGTTTACTGGTCTGGAAATTATAAATTGTCAACTGAAATAACGAATATTTACATTCATAAATGTGAACAAAGTTGTTGTTTCTTATCACTACGTAATAAATTGCCTATGATATTCATACTTATTGTCTCCCTTTATTTTTATTAAATTGACCTATAGCAAGTGGCAAATTTGACCTCTCATCACTACCTCTTCGGGGTTAGGCGGGATAATTACTGATTACACGTTATTTTCGTACTCGTGCTACACTTGTTGTGCATTTCTATGGCACAGGTACATTTATTGCAATGTGGCTGACTTGGAGACTTAGATGAGCTGCACCATCCGGAGACGACCTACAGCCGAAAGAATCTCCCTCAGATGTATTTATTTTTATTTTAAATTCCTTCTCCAATTATATTTCGGACAAGCATTGTAGTATCTGTAAAATTCTTAGAAATTTTCTCGTGCACTTGTGAAACCGGGTTCTGGGATGTGTTTGGGATGTCGTTACTAAACGGGATTGTTAATCTACCGCATTTACTTAGCGGATTTTTATTCGATTATTATTATGTATCGAAATGAAAAGTAATGATTTCCAAATATTAAACAGGAATTCAACTTAACCATTTAATGATTGGCTTGCCTGACAATGGTGTCCGGCGCCATCACGACCCTATGAATTTTGGGTTGTGACAAATTTGGTAGACAATTGGCCGCATATGAAGAGCTGCTGAGGAGACTTTATATTGAGTTGCATTTCAGGATACTCATCACAGGCCATAGAGTCTCCACCGTACAATTTACTTTATATAGTCTTATAGATTCCAGGCAGATATTGTATTATTAATTGTACTCCGTAGTAAATGCTCATGCACGTGTGGCACCAGAATTTAGGGATATTCTAGTTGATGCGAACGGAGTTGAATTTTATTTTCACCATTTACTTTATGCAATACTAATTATGTATGTACTTGTTAATTTTAAAGGTTTAAATCTCCTTACTTAATAAAAGTTTACGATTTCGAAAGTAATAAAATGAAAACTTTACGTGCTAGTTCACTATTGGCTTCCCTAACGATGACATTGGGTGCCATCACGGACTATAATGGATTTTTGGCCGTGACATTGAAGATGTTTATGCTTACATATATATGGCAAGCGTTGATGATTTATTCTCAATTTCTTATTACATCGCTCGAATCCTTATCATCTTGAGTTGTTGGAAAGTTATTTGAGAAATGGTAAAGGTTATATTCACTTTATGCTCACGTTCTATATTGTAAGCACGTGCTCATATTTCGACAAGTTCCTTCCTTTCTTGTATAATAGATGCATCTATGGTTTTTGATGCTCGGCCATTGGCAATGTACACATTATTCTGGGTCGGGCCATACAACCTCGGCATAATCGCGCGTTATATCGCTAGCAATCCATACATTCACGAGATTATCCTTCCACTGATGCCTAGAGTTTCATATGGTATTCCTTATTCATTTGATATTGGCAGTTGATATTTTCTGAGCTATTGAGATAGAATACGAGATTGAGAAATTCATATCGTTAAACAAAAATATTATGTTGGTCACCGTTTTATCCCATGATTACTGTTATGCTTGATATCTGTTTAGGATTTATCATGCTGCTTTATTGGTTCTCTAGTAAGTGCCGATGTCGGCCTCTCCTCACTAATTCTCCGGGGTTAGGCTAGATACTTACATGGCACACATTGATTTATGTATTGATGCTACACTTCTTCACTACATATGCAGGATCTGACAGGTTAATTTGGTGGACAGTTAGTCGCGTATGAACAGCTGTTGACAGGCTACGTATCATAGGCCATAGAGTTCTACCGTACAATTTACTTTATATAGTCTTATAGATTCTAGGCAGATATTGTACTATTAATTGTACTCCTTAGTAATTTCTTATGCACGTGTGGCACCAGATTTTAGGGATATTCTAGTTGATTCTTACGGATTTGCATTGTATTATCATCTTTTACTTTATGCAATACTTATTATGTAGATACCCATGAATTTTAAAGGTTTAAATATCCTTACTTAACAAAAGGTTATGATTTCGAAAGTAATAAAATGAACAATTTACGTGATATTTGGCTTCCCTAACAACGATGTTGGGTGCCATCACAGACTATAATAGATTTTGGGTCGTGACATTGATGAAGCTTACACTTACATATATATGGCAAGCGTTGATGATTTATTCTCAATTTTTCATTACATCGCTCGAATGATTGATCGGTGAATGAAGAACAAAAGAAATCTTTAAGTCTTATTGAGTACATGCTCCGGTATAATGAGTGATTAGATGCTCCAAGATGTGTACAATCGACAGAGTGTTGATTGTTTTATTCTCGATCACCTTATTAGTATTTTCCTCGGATACTTCATTTGTGGATCAATTGAATATTCATTTATATGAAAATGAATTACGAGTCGCTCATCCGAACTTTCCATCCCCGGTTTACATAAGTGAGAAGATTCCCAATTTAGCTGGAGCGGTTAGGTTGATGTTGACATGGCCTCTATGGGAAACACCTTTTTGCATGCTTTCCAAGAAGACACGCTTCACTAGTCGATAACGATGGTTGATGGATGGTATCTCATGCATCATGTTCTTCTCTCCCATATATTTGAGCGCTTTAAAATTCAAGTGCCCAAATATCATGTGCCAACACCATGATTCATCTTGCACATTTGCCTTTAAACACTTTGTATCATTTGTCTTAAGATTCAGATAAAATAATCTATTATTTTCCATATTCCCTTTAGCAATTAGAATTTCACTTGAATCTCTAATCTAAAGATGCATATTTTTCATGTGGAGATCATATCCCTTTTCAAGAAGTTGTCCCAAACTTAAAATATTACTTTTTCATTTTAGAACAAAATAAACATGTTGAATTAACTTGTGGCCATCATTTTTACAAGATATTAGAATTGTACCTATCCATTCGATTTGAATCTCTCAGGTATCTCCAAAGGACATATTACCTCTCACCCTTTTATTGATCTCTATAAATTTTTCTTTGCATCCATATGTGTGATTGCTTGCTCCATTGTCCAAATAGCACGAACCACAATCTTCCATGTCTTCTTCCTTGAGTGCCAAAAAAAAATGTTGACTCATACTATTCTTCCATGCCGTCAACAAGGTTAGCTTTCTCTTCAACATTACAACGACATTCCCAAAAGTAATGGCCAAATTTATGACAATTAAAACACTTATTTTTTTTATTTGTCATACTTTTGTTCATTATTTTCATGGTAGCAGCCATGTCATGTTCTTCCTCTTTGTTCATGACCACGACCTCTAAATGTTTTGGCGGATTTTGAACTTCATTGTTTAAGTTGTTACCATTAGTTCTTTCTATTCCATGACCCACTGGCTCGTCTTTGTTCATTCACTCGATAGCTATTTCACCTCTATTATCCTTAAAGTATGCTTGAGTTTTAAGAATTTTCTCCCGTGGAACTTCTTGTCTCCTTTTGATCTTTTCTTCATGGGTCTGTAAAGAAACCTTCAATTGCTCCACCATCATAGAGTAAATCGTTGGACTCCTTAATAGCACACACCACAAAATCAAATTTATGTGCTAAAGCGCAAAGGATATTTTCTACCACACGGACATCTTGTATATCCTCCACGTATCTTCTTAATTGATTTACAATAGCCTTCACTTTTGAACAATACACTGAAATACATTCAGATTCTTTCTTTTTAAAATTTCAAAATCAGCCCTTTGAGTTTGTAGTTTTACCTTCCTCACCTTGTCAACTCCTTAAAGAAAATTTTGTAATATCTCTCAAGCTTCCTTTGAGTTGGTAGCATCGGTCACTGTTGCGACCTAACACACTCACGAAAGTATACGTGGTCGTGAAGTAATAGAGTAGTGAGTAGAGTATCGTTCCCACAAAGACTTATGATTAACTTTTGACTGATTCAAACTCAAATAACTTATTAATTCAAGAGTTTTCTCGAAAATTAGATAACTTACTAATTTACTACTTAAAACTATCAATTACTGAAATAGTTAGAAATCAACCACAACACTTAAGCAATTTCGAATAACAATCAGTTGGAGATGATATTCCAGGTTCACGGTTTATCTAACAATCGTGTTGCGCTTTTGGCTTACAATGACTAATTGATTTATCTGAATTGTTGATTGTCATTGTTGATATTACTCATAAGAATCTGTCGCGTTCTTACTCGCATATTCAAGCTAACTTAATGCCTATTTGTCTATGGAATTAAGATTAAAAAGAATGCATTCACACTCCCTGTATTTCAACCAAGCAAGGTAATTAGGTATATGTCTATCCTAATTGAGAATCCATTCCCCAGTGACCAGGTTCAAGAACATGCTCTATTTAATTCTATACACAATCCAGAATTCCCACTTTCAAGTTAAACTCTAGATTCGTAGATAGTATTTCACAGTTAGCTACTAAGTAAAATAATTATGAACATAATGAAATAAACAACTCAATATGAAAAAATCAAATTCGTCAATTTAAACTTCAAACATCAACATTCATGTATCACCCATGAACCTAGAACAATAGGGTTCATAGCCACCCATGTTCATACAATCATCAAAATTAATTTTTTTAAACATAAAATCAATGAATACTGGAATAAGGATGAAAATATTGATCAAATCCATGCTCTCAAGTGTTACGTCTTTTTTGTTTTGCTCTCCAAGTTAGGTCCCACCATCAAAATCGTGTTTATTTATGTATTTATGTCGTGTAAAAATAACCCCGGACAAATATACCTTTTCCCAGCAAAATTAGAAATTACTCTACAATTTTTGCACACCGCGCCGCGCCTCGCACCGCACCCAACGACACGCTTGTGTATTTTATCACAGAACACAGTTTTCTCTTGGCAGGCCATTTTTACAATACCCCGTCGCGCCCCATGCGGCGCGGTAGTGCAAATATCTTAGAGTAGATTGTTTCATCTTCTTTTGACATCCAGATTTAGTACACGACTTCCGAACACGTTCCTGGCTTAATTTATTGGACTTTTATTCAGACTTCAAAGCTCATAATTGATCGATTTAGCTCCAAATAAACTTTTAAAGTCGAAATCACTACCTAGAAGGCATAAAACATGTACTAAATGTAACTCACTATCATTTAATCTCAAACACATATAAAATGCAGTAAGAAGAACAATACTACGGCTAAGACACAAGTTTGTAGCCTAGCATCAGTCACCTTCTCAAACATGTCATCATCCAAACATTGGTGGATGAGTGTGAGCGCTTCTTGATCCTTCTTCCTTGTCTTTTTCAAGACATCATTTTCATTTTGAGGAAAATCTTCCTCATTATTGGGTTTTGCATACCCTCTATCTATGATTTCCCACACATCATGGCTGCCAAGAATGGGTTTCGTACATAGAGATCATTTCTCATAAAAAAATTTTGTGAGCAGGGGGTACTGAAAAGACAACAGGCCATTATTAGCCATGGCTTTGATACATCATTTCTAGGAAAAATTATATTCCGCCCATAAATAATATCCACGATAAATAACAATAACATAAGAGAGTAATAAATACACCAAAACCTTTAACGGGGTAAAATATAATATCTATGCGGAGCAATATAATAGAACTGTAATATTACAACTTGGTAGTGTCTAGAGATTACTACAATTTCAAATGAAATAATACTCTTTATTTTAAATATCACATTATGATATTACTATGACTCTTTATTTATGTCACAAAGTACAATATGTGAATTACTCTCTGTAAGCTTTATTGCGTTCGCTCTGAGTTTTGGTGGGTTTGAAATAAAGAACTAATGCTCCTATTTGTTATAGTAGAAGTTGTTGTCCCTTGCAACCAATCAGATTGGTTCTCTTTGCAATTTACATTTGCAAGTTGCAGATCTTGTTACCAAATTGGTCACCAAATATGCATTTGTGAAAACTAACTGCACCACTTGATCATTATCTTTTCTTTGTTCTTTTTCTTTTGGTTTAAATTGTGATTTGTCCCATAGACTCGAATTTTAATGGATTTACTATTGTGTCGATCGATATTGTTTACTTCGAAAAATGGTATTAACAATTATATTTGATTTGTGATTCTAATAATATGTAATTTATTTTAATGTTAGTTCTTAGAAGAGAAATGCTAAGTGTAAGTAAGAAAAAATGATAAGCAAACCAGTATAGCCACGAGACTGAGGACCTCGAGCTCAGTAGTATTGGGCCTTGAGGGTAGTCTTTGGAAGTTGATAATGAATAATAAGTGATGAACAATACATGCAGATAAATAAATTTGTAGAGTAATTGTTGATCACGTTAAGCAAGAAAAGCATAGAATGTTCTATTGCAGTGAATATTCATATGTGTTTCAAAATGATAAGGGTCCCCTTTATATAGGAGGGGATAATCTCAACATAGTACATGTCTAATTATGAAAAAGAGATGTTATTGGTAGAGTTGTATAACGACTTAGTAGGGACATGTACTATCTCTTGCTGACCTTATCAGCTCTAACCACGTGCCCGAGGAGTTTCCCGCATTTCCATGACGATCATCGATTTTGTACTGCTTCGAGGTAGACCGTGGTGATCCTTCGATATACTCTCTCGAGGGATGCTTTTCGGGGTCAAGCCTCAGAATCTGCTTCGAGCCCCTCAATATCGGGCTCGTCACGCCTTAGAGGCCTCGATATCAGACTCCCCGATATCGACCGTATATAGATAGTCTCCGCGTTTGTTAGAGTGAAGTGATAAGAAACGATTTGAATTCTTTGACTCTTCGATGTCCCCACCATGATGTCAGTCATGTAAGGTCAGTGATTGATGTGACAAAAAGTACGTGCAAAAGTCACGCCTTCACGATTCTCGAAAAGCTTTAAAAGAAAAATGGTAGTTGGCTGTCCGTTTTCCTTCCCCGACATGTATACCTTACCCCTATAAATACCGCAATCCTTCACTGCTTAAACTTTTACCTTTCACAACATCTTTAGATCTTTAGCAACTCTATTTATAAGCTCACTTCCTTCTTGTGTTCATCCCTCAACCAATTTCTTTTTCTTCTGAGACTGTACAAAAATCATGGCCAAAAGTTCAAAAACAGTTTCCCAAAAGGAAAAAACCCTTTCATCATCACGCCTCTCTAAGAATAAAACGGTAGTACCTCCTCGTATTGAGGAGTGTACTCCCGGGCCTTGTAAAATATCTTCTTACTTCCAGGTCAAAAAACAATCCTCAGTTCCGGGACGATGCAAACCTATGTCTCGATATATCAGTCTGATAACTAAAGCTAAGAGAGTGAAGGCCGGGTGCCATAGGGGGAGGCGGTACAAGTAGAGATTCCTTCACTTGAGGAGGAAATAACCACATATAAAGTTGGTTTCCTTAGTGTGTACACATATCCTTTCACTTTCGTTCCGGTAGAACAGTCTTTGCCATCGATATACCCCATAATCCTCGAGTTTCTGAAGACAATATCGGGTGACACTTGGTCAAATCTATCCGTCATTTTTGGCGTATTTTTTACATGATTAAATACTTTCCAATATGGTCGATGGGATGTCTTTTAACCTCGGTCATCTGATTAGTCTATCAAGCCCTCGACTTTATTGGCGTGGCCTAATTACGTTGCAGCGTTGATCCTCGAAGGTTTTACTGCCACTATCGATGAAGACAAGGACAGAGGGTGGATGACTCGCTTTGTCCGATTTAGGACCTTGGACCTGATCCCTGCTAAGAAGATGTCATTCCTCGAGGAATGGAATATTGTAAAGACCCGTAGAATCCTTAAGCCAAAAATGATGCCCAGTTAGATACCCATTTTGAAATAGCCGTAGAAATTCTTAGGTTCAGACCTCTTAGGAGTTAAAAGTACCCCCAGACTTAGAGGGAAATAATTCGTGGAGGGATGTGGATCTGCTATGCGGTCGCATATCAGGTATGCGGACCGAATAATAGTCGCATAGCTGGACAATTTAATGTCCATTCTGAGGGAAACTATGCGGCGCAGAATTCGATCACATTACGTGTATGCGGGCCGCATAGTTCGTCGCATATTTTCACTCGAGTTTTGTGGAGGGAGTTATGCGGTGCACTATATGACCGCATAATAGGTATACGGACCGCATAGTTGCTGCATACTTATGCGGTTTTCTTTTTCTTTTTCTCCCAGTTGAGATCATATATGCGGCAGTTTTGTGGACCGTATAACCAATGCGATCGCATTTTGGACCGCAAACCTGCGTCGGGTCACCCGTATTCTAATTTTTAGAACCCGACCCTCGGACTTATATAATACCCATCCCCCATATTTTAGCCATGTTTATGATAATTTAGAGTGAGAAGAGAGTGAGTATTAGGGAGAGAAGAACCCAACTCCCTCCAATTGATCATCCATCAACACTCAAGTTTGGAACTAATAAAGAAGGACAATATTTTCTTCCCTCTAAGAGATATGCTTCTACCACACCGTCGGTGCCAAAATGTACGGTATGAATTCCCTTGTTAATTCTCTAAGAAGTAAATGGGTTTTGTGTGTGTGAAGTTGAGAAACTCTTGCTTTCACATCATTTTATGTTACTACCATATCATTATGCTATTTGAATGTATGAATTGTGATCACTATGCTCTTTATTTTACTATGTGTACGACTCCTCTTACGTGATGGTTTTCGTCGAGGTGAAGGATGAATATATGATATGGTTGGAGAAAGGAATGTAACCTAAAAGGTTTAATAGGCCCAAGTGCCAAGAACTATAAACTAAATGATGATAAGAGATGTTAACTAAAGGATTAAAACGATATGAGATGGGAACTAAAAGATTAAAATGATATGAGATGTGAACTAAAAGATTTAAAAATGATATGGCTATGTCCTAGAGTGAGATGGCTTAGCCGATCAAGCGGAGATCGGACTCCATGATGTACACATGGTAGTAATTATGAATGTATGATATTGATGATGTCTCATTGCTCCAAGTGGGATGGCTTAGCCGATCGGGCATAGATCGGACTACGTGTGATAATGAAACGGTTGTAATAATGTAAGTATGATAATGATGATTTCCCATTGGTTCAAATGGAATAGCTTAGCCGATCGGGAGGAGATCGGATTTCGTGTGACACGGTGGTATATTGATTTCTCACTTAGGATGGTTTAGCCGATCGGGCATAGACCGCACACCGTGTGACAATGACACGGTTGTATATTAAAAATAATAGCACTTGGCTTTAAAAGACCATTAACAAAAAGATGGAAAAATGGGGTAAGAAAACATGGTGACTCTTATTTATCCTTTTCCCCTACTTCTGTGAATTGTTATATGAAGTCTCTATTTTTATCATTATATGTTTGATGTTTATTCTATCTAGAGTAGAGTTTGTTCATACATACTAGTACTATTCAATGGTAGTAACATCCCTTTTGCTAGGGGCGCTACATCTTCTTATGGATGTAGGTGGCTCTTTAGCTGGTAGCGCCGATCGTCGATAGTTGTTCCCTCTCCTCCTCCTTTCAGCAGTTCTGGTGAGCCTCATTTCCTCTCGGGGATGTGTGTAGATATATGTTGCTCTCTTTTGTACGTGTTGTTCTATTTTGAGGTATAGTCGGGGCCCTGTCGCCCGCAGGACTATGTTCATCTTCTGTACTTTTAGAGGCTCTGTAGACACTTATGTGGGTCATATATGTTTTTGGGTAGTTGTTGGATTAACTCATAACTGTGATCCCATCTCTTAAATATTGTAACTAGTATGGATGTTTTGGAAGATCTAAATGTTGATATCGGTGTACGACGAAAAATGGACTTAATGTTATAAATGTATGCTTGTGAATCATTTCCTGCTAACTCAGTAAACAATGTTAGGCCATAAACTCGGGAACTAAATGAGTCGGGTAGGAAAGGCTAAGAAGTCTTGCTTGTCTGGGTTCACTCGGTTGAGCGCCGGTCGCGTCTCCCATAGTTGTGGCATGACAAATATGAATCGTAAGTGAGGTAGCTCACTTCCTTCGATCATCTTCTTAAACATCAATAAATAAATCTAAAGTAAACTTAATTTAAATGATTTCCAATGATAAAATAATAAACAATTGAATAAAAACGAACCACGAACTAATTATATAAATAACTCTAAGACTAACTAGGGTCTGGTGTCACAATTCACGAACTACTAAAGAATACTACAAATACTGGACCGAAAGAAATAATGTATCTGTTCTAAATAAAATAAAACAATGTTTAAGTAAATAGGAGAAGACTCTCGGGATCTGCAAATGCCGGCAGATATACCTCGTGTCTCCGAATAAATGAATAGCCGCTCTAAATATCTCTACTGCTGGTCGATACCTGGATCTGCACAAAAGAGTACAGAGTGTAGTATCAGTACAACCGACCTCATGTACTGAGTAACTACCGAGCCTAACCTCGATGAAGTAGTGACGAGGCTATGACGGAGCATTAACAACATATAACCTGTGACATTAATATATACCATAACGAAATAAAACAATTCTACACAAACAAGAAAAATATATTTGAGACAATAAATATAAAGCAAGAAGGAAATTAAAAAAAAATAATTAAGTACTGCAACAACAATGAAATAACTCAGCCGCCTTTTCTAGACCTCAACTATAACCAACTCTCAAATAATTTCCAAGGTTCCAAACATTAACTTTAGATAAAAGTAGTACTAAAATATGAAAAATAGTAATATAAAATCCGTGTTTTTCTTTGAAAATCAGTCAAAATATAAATGTCCTCTCTTATCTCTCCTTGTTGCGGCGTGCAACTCGTCCCCACGTGTCCGCCCTTATTGCTCCTCCCTATAAATATATCACCTTTATTACTCCTGTTACAGCCTGCAACCCGATCCCACCTATCCATCCTTATCACTCCTTGTTGCGGCGTGCAACCTGCTGCAACAAGACAATCACGTCTCTTTGTTTATAAAAAGTATTTTCACAATTTAAGTCAAAGCCTTTCACAATATTTATGTCTCAACAATTGAAAATGAAACAAGTTTCACTTTAAACAATAGAAAGAGCAGAATATGAAACAATGACAATAAAACAATGAGTGTTCTAGCCTTTTATTTATAAACAAAAAAAATATAAATGTCCTCCCATATCGCTCCTTGTTGCGGCGTGCAACCTGATCCCACCTGTCCACCCTTATTGCTCCTCCCTTTATATATATATATATATAACCCTTATATATATATGATATATATATGTATATATGCAACTCGATCCCACCTGTCCACCCTTATCACTCTTTGTTGCAGCGTGCAACCCGCTCCCACCAAACATATCATATCAGTTTATTTATGAGACTTTCACAATTCAGGCCAAGCCTTTCAGAATACTTTTATTTCCACATTTTCAAACAGAAAACCGTATAGCTCGTAAGCTTTACCAATATCATTTCACAATAAAACCAACCAGAATATATGTAAATGCCATAACGCTGTCAACCCAGCTCGCTCTTTACGTACCATGATAAAAATCAAAAGAACAACCAACACTTTTAATACACTCGCCACAACAATTGAAACCCAACAACCACGTAAACCTCAACAATCATAAAACAGTTAAACTGCATTCCAAACTGATCAACCATTTTGTACCACGAGGAATCCAGCTAAAACAACCAATACTGTTTTCAAAATAACCACAACAATATCTAACAATAAAATAATAAGACCAAGTAGTCATAGAAACAATAATGGACATAGAAAAATTAAGACAAGAATCAATTAAGTTGGGAACGGGAAAGGGATCATGCTTAACATGAAATTGGGTGGTGCATAGATACTTGTCACCTCACCTATACACCACACCATGCATTTCACATAGCAAACAAGTGGGGATTCCTATTCCCTCATGTCAAAGTTAGACCAAACACTTACCTCAATTTAACAGGCCACTCACTGCTCAATTATTGCTTTTCCTTTTGAACTCGCCTCTAACTTGCTCGAATCTAATCACAATTAACTTAATATAATTAACTAATGCTAAATAAAGTAATTTTATTGAAAAATATAATTTTTCCTAAGTTTTCTCAAAAAAAGTGAAAACCCGACCACGGGACCGCTTGGTCTAAACTCGGGGTTCGGACCAAATTATGTTTACCCATTCACCCACGAACCCAATTATACAACTAATTTTAAAATCCCACCTCAATTCGAGGTAAATATTCGATTTTTATAAAATTCTCTAATTCTACCCAAACCCTCAATTTTTACCATGAAAATTCTTAGTTTTTGATTTAAAAGTGATGAAAAACAATGGGTAATTGAAAAGTAAAGTTTAGAATTGATTATCTATGACTTGGGATGATATTTGGTGATTTCTAATACGCCGTCAGGGGAAATTTTGTAGTTAACCTGAAAAATCTGGAAATCTTAGTAAAATGCCCATAAAAACCTCACACGATGTCCAAATTCGATGATTCGTTTTGCTATGTATCCGTAATTACGATACGGATCTAATAATTCATTCAAAATAGAAATCGGAGCACATTTGTTCAATATGATATAATTTATGCTTGAAGAAACGACGTCGAAGCATAAGAAACAACAAGCGCAACACAACCCAAACTTATTTGAAACTCACCCGAGCCCTCGGGGCTATAAATCAAACATGCACGCAAGTCTAAAAGAATCATACGGACTTGCTCGTGCGATAAAATCATGAAAATAACATGTAAAACAAAGAATTAAAACTAAAAACTCAATATTTTCCTCAAGAACACTTATAGTTCATAACTTTTCAACCGGATGTCCGAATCACGTCAAACGAAATCCGTTTTTTACCAAATTTCACAAGCAAGGCCTAAATATCTTTAAAAATTTGTACTGGGCTCCGGAACCAAAATACGGGCCCGATACCAATGATTTTAAACGTTAATTCTTTTCTTTATTTCATAAATATTTCAGCAAAATAATTTCTTTCAAAAATTGATTTCTAAGGATTCGGACCTCGGAATTCATTTCCAAGAATACGCCCGTGTCCCATATTTTATTGCGGACCTCCCACGATCGTCAAAACACAGATCCCAATCCCTTTACTAAAAATGTTGACTCAAGTCAACTAAAACTAAATTTTTAATTCTAATAATTATTATTTCTTATATTTTCACGTAAAAGCTTTCCTGTTTCACACCCGGACTGCGCATGAAAATCGAGGTAGTTAAAAATTCATAAAATGACCCCTTCGGTCATCATATCTTGAAACCTAGGGTTTCGAATATGCGATTTAATTGAAGAGAATGCGGACTGCATATCTGTATTGCGACAAAAATGCGGTCGCACATTTAACCTGGAAGGGCATTTTTTCTGAAATTGGCCCCGAGTTTTAGCCTACTATAAATAGATTTATTGGGGTTTTGTGGGGGCATCTTGTCTGGTTTTGAGCTACATTCCAAGCTTTAAATATTCCCATCTTTTGGAAGCTTTAAGAGTGAAGAATCTTGCACTTTGTAAGATTTATGGCATTTAATATTCTCATCTTTTTGTATTTTAGCATGTGTAGCTAACTTTAAATACTTAGTTTGTAGACCCTAAATGGGTGTATGTTAATGAGTGTTTGACATTGAATATTTATATAATGGTTGGTTGATATATATTTATTTCTCATTCTTCATTTATTGTTAGTGGTTGCAAACATTAACAAGTGCCCTTAAATTCTTTCTTTACTTGCAAAAGTGAGTTAGGGTTTGGTAGAAGTAAATATCAAAGACTCAAGGCTTTAAACCTTAATTAATATAATCGCTTAGGAATAAGTGGTTTTATTTGGCATAAATAGAATATTCTTAATTGCAACTCTTTTGTATTTGGAAAAATCATGAAGAGGAAATACTACCCAACTATTGAAAAATGTTGGGTAGTCATTTAGAAATCATTTGCATATCTAAAGGACTTTCCATTAGAAATATATCATATTAACATCGATAGCATTATACTTCATTGAAGGGGACACAACCTTGGTTTAGTTTACCACATTAATTACAATTTGTTCACTCATCTTTGCGACTAGTTCACCAAATTATCACACAATCAACTAGAATCCTTTTGTTACACTAACATAATAGAAATACGATTTAGGTTAAGATTCACACTACTCAAGTAAAATTTTCACGCCTATTCCCTGCGGGATTCGACCCCAACCTCGCCGTGTCACTATATTTGACATCGATTGCTTTACACTATTTTACGGTGTAATTTGAGCGTATCAAATTTTGGCGTCGTTGCCGGGGAATACGGTTTTCAAATTACTAAATAGTGTGCACTTTACTTTACATCATTTCTATTCCATCACACTTTGCTTGCTTTGCTTGGTGTGTCAGGTGAAAATGGCCAATATCGAATATGATGAAGAGGAGAATGACTTTGAAGACATTGAGGAATACATTGATGAGACCAACGCTATTCTCCATCCGCGGGTTGAAGCTGCCACATGCAAAGTAGAGCACGTGTTAATCCTAATACTTAAGGAGGAAGGATTATTCAGGAACTCTATGGATGATGATCCAACGCAACACCTTAAAAATTTCTTCGGTGTGTGCGCCATGCATAATCAAAACAATGTGAGAAATGATGCTCTGAGATTGCGGGTGTTCAAATATTCACTGACCAGAGAGGAGAGAACGTGGATTCAAAATCTACCTCCTGAATCTATCACACCTTGGACTGAACTTGTCCATGCATTCTTTTCCAAGTCGTTACCACAAAGCAAGAAGTATGAGTTTAGAGATAAAATCTTCTTCTTCAAGAAACTACCGAGAGAACATTTACATCAAGCGTGGGATTGATTCAAGTTGTACTTGGTGAGGTCAACGAACAATGGTTTTTCCGGAGAAAATTTTGTTGGAGAAATTTTACATGATATTAGATCCATTATCCCAATACATAGCCAAAAACGCGGCAGACGGATGTTTCATGGATGAATCATTTCCTACGATTACATTCTAGACAAAATGGCCAAACACAATCAAGCATGGCACTCTGAAGACGCTAGTGGTGGAATTTCCTATGGTACTCCCTCTCTTACCAACATGATCAAAGAAAATCAAGAGAGAGACCAATTGATTGTCGGGCTTGCCACAAATATTTATGTGTTGACAAAGATGTTCACGGAGAGTCAAACGAAGAAAGTAAATGTTGTGGAAGACATGCAACCAACGGGAAATCAAGAGTTTGAAGAAGCCAACTATGTTCACAATTCCCAAGGAGGTTATCTCCAACAAAATCAATGGAGGCCAAAACCACAAGGGCAAGGCAAACAAATTGGCGCAATGACCAAGGTGGGTCAAGTCAATGTAATTGGAACAACAACAATAGCAACTATGCCAACTGGAGTTCCAACCCCTATGTACTACTGAAGGAGAAATACTACAAGGAGGGTCCTTCAAATGAATCCAAGTTGGAAGGAATGCTTGAAAGGATCTTGCAGAATCAAGAGAAATGTAATGCTACAATGAAGAACATGTCTGAAATCGTGGGTTCACATACTTCCTCTATACAAAACCTTGAGATGCAAATGCGACACTAGTAAGGAAAACAAACTCCAAAGCTCAGAGGTACTCTTCCAAGTGATACAATTGCCAACCCAAACGGGAATGCAAGTGGTCCATTTTCTCATTGCATGGTGATTACTACTAGAAGCGGGAAATCCTTCAAGATGAAAGTGAGCAAGTAGCTGAGGTAGATGATCTTGAGCAAGAGGTTGAAGCACAAGTTTAAGTTCCGGTTGTTGTTGAAAGTGAGAAGCCTTCCCAAGAGGTGAAAATCCAAAAATCAAAGCATGAAGATGTTAAGGAAAAGGTGAAGGAGACCCCAAAAGCTCATCCACCAATTCCTCGACCTACTCCTCCATTTCTCAAAGACTTGCAAGAAGGGTAGATGATGTCGAGATCAAGAAGTTCTATGATATTTTGAAGCAATTGTCGGTAAACATTCCTTTCTTCGAGGCTTTCCAAGAGATGCCGGTATTTTCCATATACTTGAAGGACATGATGACCAAGAAGAGATCTACCAAGAATGAAATGGTGAGTATGACTCACCGGGTTAGTTCTATTATTGCTACAACAATTGTTGGGAAGAAGGAAGACCCGAGAGCATTCACCATCCCATGTACTATTGGGTTGAGAGATTTTGCAAGAGCACTTTGTGATAATGGTGCTCGCATAAATTTGATTCCTCTTGCTATCTACAAGCAAGCGGGACTGGGGTTGCCAAGACCTACAAGTATCAGATTGCAAATGGTCAACCGTTCAATCAAGACACACGTGGGTATTGTTGGTGATGTTTTATTAAATGTGGGGAAGATTTAAGAGTGAAGAATCTTGTCTTATTTTTGAGCTACATTCCAAGCTTTGAATACTCCCATCTTTTTGAAACTTCAAGAGTGAAGAATCTTTCACTTTGTAAGCTTTAAGGCATTTAATATTCTCATCTTTTTGTATTTTAGCATGTGTAGCTAACTTTAAATACTATGGTTATGGACCCTAAATGGGTGTTACATTAATGGGTGTTTAACATTGAATATATATATATATAATGGTTGGCTGATATATATTTATTTCTCATTCTTAATTTATTGTTGGTGGTTGTAAATATTAACAAGTGCCATTAAATTCTTTCTTTACTTGGAAAAGTGAGTTAGGGTTTGGTAGAAGTAAATATCAAAGACTCAAGGCATTAAACCTTGTTTAGTAGAATCGTTTAGAAATAAGTGGGTTTTATTTGGCATAAATTGACTATTTTTAATTGCAACTCTTTTGTATTTGGAAAAATCATAAATAGGAAATACTACCCAACTATTGGAAAATATTGGGTAGTCATTAAAAAATCATTTGTGTATCCAAAGGACCTTCCATTAGAAATATATCATATTAACACCGATAGCATTACACTTCATTGAAGAGGACACAACCTTGGTTTAGTTTACCCAATTAATTACAATCTTATACAATCATCTTTTCTACTAGTTACTCTAACGGAATATAAATATAATTTAAGTTATGATTCACACTACTCAAGTAAACCTTTCACGCCTATTCCCTATGGGGTTCGACCCAAACCTCGTTGGGTTACTATATTTGACATCAATCGCTTTACAATATTTTAAGGTGTAATTTGAGCGTATCATACAGCCGTCGAGTGGTATCCCATTTCGGTCAAAGATCTCCCCAGCTGGGTCTGACTGCTCGATTCGACATGCTCGTATGTTAAGCGCGTGTGGAGCGACTTGGCCAAGACCCGATGGGAGGCCAAAAACCAGGGTGAGTTTTTATTCAGTCATACATAAACTCCACAGAGAGGATATCTCTCAATATTAGTATTACCATTTGTGATTATGCAGGCTTAGGAGAGGTTGTTTTTACGAGGGAACCCCCGCCTGGGGAAGAAGATACCCCAAAACCTGTCAAGGAGAAGAAGAGAAAGAACAAATAATCAATTGAGTCCCTGAAGCCCATGAAGGCTAATGTTCAAAAGCCAAAGTCCATTTCATTGGCCTTAACTCGGGAAGCGGCTGAAAGTCTTTGTGCGGAGGACGAAGATAATGATGATTGTCCGCTAGTGCTGAGGGGAAGAGGAAGCGCCGTTGCTTCGAGGTCTACTAAGATGAAGGTGGCCGAGCTAGAAGCTGCTGGAACAGAGGCCGCCGAGGCAGTTCCAACTCGAGTTGAGGAAGTTCATTAAGGGGGCTCAAACGAAGTCCCCAGGCTGACCAACAATCAAAACACATCGGGTGCCAAAGGGAACTTAGTTTATTAGCCTGAAGAAAACCATAACGAAGCCCCTCGAAGGAGAGGGAAGGCAAAGATTGAGCCACTTGGAGCAATTAACGGAGACGACTCCCCACCGAGCCCGTCATTCTCTCCTGGGAGAATATAGGATGCCCAAGATAAGGAGGCTCCCGACATGGGGGCATCCCACGGGGAGACCGATATATTTGAAGGATATTTTTCTGGGGTCGAAGAAGGACATGATCTTAATGCCTCGCTCATTTTTGAAGAAGCCGAGAAGCTCTATAAGTAGGTAATATGTTGACTTGACAACTGTGCTTTGAATTTTGATTCTTACCTTTCTGATTTCTTTTATTCTTTTAGGACGTAATGCTCTTCAACTAGGCCTTTTCCAAGTCACAGTCCTAACTGGCCCTATGAGGACGAGTGTGGGATACTCTGTTTGGCGTTGGACGTGCTCAAGGCCCTTTATGCCGAAAAGGAAGGGGAGCTAACCGATCTTTGATCACATTTGAGGAGGATATCTTGAGAGTAGGTCGATATTGATGAGTAGGTAATACATCCCTCGTGGTTACATTTATTTTTACTCACTTTGGCGCTTAATTCCTTAACCTGATTCTTGCAGCTTAAGCAGAGAGATGACCTGATGAGAGAGGAGCTTAGGGTCAGGGATACTGGGATCCTCAGGCGCAAGTAGTGCATGAAAGTGGTGGGGGCAAGGGGAGAAAGCAGTAAGTATAAGAATCTTCATGTTGAGTTAGTTGTTGAGCTGTCCAAGGTTAAGTTCGAGATTGATGAGCTTATATCCTTGTATCGGGAAGATGCTGCCACTGCAAATACTAGGGCTAAGAAAGCATCTGCTGAGGCCGAGCTCAAAATAACTCGAGCCCTCGATCATCCTCGATTGGTATCTAGGTGAAAGGCTCTCAAGGAAGCACATGCTAGGACTTCGATCTTTTTGCTGAGATCGAAAGAGTGAAGGCCCTAGAAGAAGAGTCGGCATCTCTGCTTATTTTCTATGATGGTTCGGCTAGTGGTTCAGCCATCGGCTCGGAAGGTGACGAAGATGAAGATGAATTCCCAGAGGGTGAATAGGTAGTTGCTGAACTGGGGGCCAAGGGCCAAGCCGTTGAAGGCACAACTCCTGAGGGAGCTTCATCCGGTCAAGTGACCCCGGCGGTAGATTAGGCTTTTTTATTTTCTTTCTTTTTCCGGTATGGGCTCCAAGTATGAGCTTTGTATGTTTTGTGAATTCTTATCATATGAAAGGATCATTTTCTTTGTCTTCATTACTTCTTTAGTTCCTATATTGCTTTTGTCTTGGATTTTGATGATTGTCGATAATCAATCTGATATGTTGGACTTAAAATAAAAATCCTTAATTTTTTGTGTTTGATGAACAATCGATAATAGGCGGCCACTTAGGGTCTAGCTATCGAGCTAAGTATTAACTCGGGACATTCGGGCCCAAGCTTAGATGAGGCCTCAAAAATAGAGTGCGTTGACCTATAAGCTCTTTAGATATCGACCCTGAGGTTTTTAAACATTTGCCCTTATGCTTTTTTCAATTTTTCCCTTAGGCTCTTTAGATTGGCCCTTAGGCTCTTTAGATTGGCCCTTAGGGTCTTTAAGTTGGCCCTTAGGCTCTTTAGGTTGGCCCTTAGGCTCTTACACATCCGCCCTTAGGCACTTTTTAGATTGGGTCAATTCGACCGCTAATATGGCAATAATCTTTTTCACATTCTGGCTAAAGACTTTAGACGTTTAGTTATGCATTCGCATGTTTCGTGTTCATATGAATTTTTGATGGATCGAATAGGAACCTCGATTATTAGTCGATATGCGATGATAATTCAGTACCTGATGAGGTTCTCTTCAAGGTTGATTCCTCGAAGACTTTACGTTGTTCGGAGCTGATATTATCGAAGATCCTTTTCTTATGCTGAGGGTAACCTGATTAACTAGTTTTTTCGAAGTGTTTGATGGCGAAAGTGAGACGTCTCTGAGCCGCGTTATTTTGGTCGTACCCTTTTAATGTGACTGTAATCTTTCCGTTTGGTCGTAGAATTTAGTCCCCGGGGTGAGATAACCTCCGCATATATATCTAGGGTATGCCTTTTTAGGGGTCTTACAAGTTCGAATGCATAGCCTTGGTGTTGATATTGGGGTTATGCCGTTTTAAGGTCTTAGCAATCTGAGTATGCCTCAATCGAGGTCTTATAGATTCGATGTTTCCTCATTGAGGTCTTACAGATTTGATTTTTCCTAATTTAGTTCTTATGAGTTCGAGTTCTGCTGACTCGGTAAGCTGACTATTCATGATAGTCCCCGAGTGTTCGAGAGTTTTTGGTTCTTGAGCCATTTCATGTAAAAATAGAAAACTTCTTTGGAGCACAAAGCGTTCTGATGAGTAAAGGAGCTTCTTTGATTTCTTGATACAAGCGTACATGTTTTTGCCATCGAGGGCTCGATTATTCTACGCGAACACGGTTCATTCAATCATTTGGCCCGATACAACATTCTCCTACCGAGGTCCTCTTTGGCATAACTTGATTTCTTCGAAAAAGTAACCTCTATGGGCGATACCCCCAGTATTCGAGGTTGATTAAAAAGAAGCTTTGAATACTTGTTGAGTTTTCCTTAGGTAGCATATAGGTGCTGCCTCATTAAAAACCTTGCCGGTAAACCTATTTGGGATAAAACCCAATCTAAGGGAAAAAGAGTGCAACGTATGCTTTAAAACCCAAGGTCTTCGTTCTGAAGGGTGCACCACTCCTCTCAGTGGAACACCTGCAATAATTTAGTACGAAGCATAAATTAAAAGGGAGAAGATTATACCTTAGCAATAACAGTGTTTGAACATCGATATGTTCCAATTACTTGGTAGTTTCTCGCCTTCAATGGTGCCAAGTTTGTAGGACCCTTTGCCTACTACTCCGAGGATGCGGTACGGTCCTTCCCAGCTAGGGCTTAGCTTCCCTTTATTTGGGTTTTGAGTATTGAGAGTTACTTTCCTTAGGACTAAGTCCCCGATTTCGAAGTATCAGAGGTTTGTTCTACTGTTGTAGTATCTTCCGATCCTTTTTTGTTGGGCAGCCATTCCAACCAGTACGGCCTCTCGCTTTTCATCTAGTAGCTGGAGGGCAATAGTCATGGCCTCATTGTTAGAGTCCTCGGTGTCCTGTTGAAATCTGGCGCTCGGTTCTCCGACCTCGACCGATATCAAAGTCTCGGACCCCTATACCAAAGAGAACGGGGTCTCTTTGTGCTTGACTTCGAAGTTGTTCGATATGCCCATAGTACTTCGGGCAACACTTCTCTCCATTTTTTCTTCACATTTTATAGCTTCTTCTTCTTAATGTTTTGAATGGTAGTCTAGTTCGTGGACTCGGCTTGACCATTAGCACTCGGGTGATAAGGCGTTGATAGGATCCTTTTTATTTTATGATCTTTGAGGAGTTTCGTCACATTGCTGCAAATGAACTGCATCCCATTATCACATGTAATCTTGAAGAGGATCCCGAATCAGAATATGATGTGGTCCCAAGCGAATCGATGACTTATTTTTCTCTTATCTTCTTGAAGGCATGTGCTTCCACCCATTTCGAGAAGTAAGTCAGTCATAAATAGAATAAATCTAGCTTTACATGGCGTCGTTGGTAGGGGGCTGACGATGTCCATCCCCCATTTCAGGAATGGCCACAGGGATAAGACTGAGTGTAGTGTTTCACCGAGTTGGTAAATCATTGGTGCAAATCTTTGGCATTTTCCACATCTTCGAACTAATTCCTGGGTGTCCTTTTCCATGATATCACAATAGTTACCTACTCTGATCACCTTTCGGACTAAAGAATCGCACCGTAGTGGTTTCCACGAGTGCCTTCATGGATTTCTCGAAGGTCATAGTCGGTGTCCCCCGATCCTAAGACTACTGCTAGAGTCCCGTCGAAGGTCCTTCTATATAGTGTTTCATTCTCGTCAAGTTAAAATCGGGCAGCTTTGGCTCAAAGGGCCCTCGATTCTTTTGGGTCCATGGTAAGTTTCCCATTTCTCAAATAGTCGATGTACTTTTTTCTCCAATCCCATGTTAGACTTGTTAAGTTGATCTCGGATGATCCTAGGTTTGCGAGTGCACCGGCTTCGCTGTTTTGCTCTCGGGTATGTGGTCCAGAGTCCACTCTTTGAGGAGATGCAATGTCACTTGAGGCTTGTCTAAGTATCTTTGCATTATATCTTCTCGAATCTCAAAGTTCACATTTACTTGGTTCACTACCGGAAGGGAGTCACATTTTGCTTCGATGACTCCTGCTCTTAAGCCTTTGACCAGCTCGAGACCTGCGATGTTGAGCCCGGACCCTTTCACGTTTGATGCACCATCAATGAAAAAGGCCCATACCCCCGTAGATGTGTCGGTAAGAGTTCTTTATCTACCTCGGGCACGAGGGCAGGCGTAAAGTCGGCCACGAAGTCTGCCAAAATTTAGGACTTGATAGCCGTTCGGGGTTAGTACTCAATATCCTACCCCCCCCCGAGTTCGATGGCCCATTTGGCCAATCGGCCCGGTAATTCAGGCTTATGAAAGATACTTCGAAGTGGGTATGCGATATTCGCTTATTAATGCGAGGGCTAAGTTTTTCTAAGTGTGAATACCTGGTTTCAGCATCTCCTAGGGTGCGACTTAAGTAATAGACAGGTAATTGCGTACCTTGTTCTTCTCGAACCAACACACCATATACTGCTACCTCGGACACGGCAAAATATAAGTATAGTGTTTCGTCCTCTTTCTAGGTATGAAGCAAAGGTAGGCTCGAGAGATACCGCTTTAATTCTTCTATGGCATGCTAGCGTTCCGAGGTCCACTTGAAGATTTTTTCTTCTTGAGTAAGGAGAAGAAATTATGACTTTGATCAATGACCTCGAGATGAATCGACCTAAGGCTACTATCCACCCGGTCAGCCGCTACACCGCTTTTACGTTATTTACCACGGTGATCTCCTCAATGGCCTTGATTTTTTCGGGATTGATCTCGATCGCTCTATTCGATACAATGAAGCCCAAAAAGTTGCCCGAACCCACACCGAAGACACATTTTCCGAGGTTGATTTTGATGTTGTAACTTCTAATGATATCGAACGTTTCCTGCAAATAAGTCAAATGGTCCTCTGAACGCAGGGACTTAACCAACATGTCATCAATGTAATCTTCCATAGACATGCCTATTTCATTTTCAAACATCTTATTAACTAGGCGTGGATATGTGGCTCCCGATTTTTTTACTCCGAAGGGCATTACATTATAATAGTATACGCGATACTTCGTGATGAACGAAGTCTTTTCTTGGTCCTCCGGGTTCATTTGAATTTGATTGTACTCGAAATAGGCGTCAAGAAAAGTGAGGATCTTGTGGCCGGCTGTGGCGTCGATCAAGGGATCAATGTTGGGCAATGGGATGATTTGCTAGGTCATGCTTTACTTAGGTCTTTGTAATATACACACATTCTTATTTTATTTCCTTTTTTGGGAACTACCACTACATTAGCTAACCATTATAGGTATTTTACCTATCTAATGGATCCTATTTTTAGAAGTTTTGTTACCTCGTATTTGATGAATGCATGCTTTACCTCGGACTGAGGCCCCATTTTCTTGTGTCACCGGGTTGAATCTGGGGTCGACACTCAGTCGATTGGTGGTTATTTCCGGCGGGATTCCCGTCATGTCTTTTGATCTGGAAGATGCTCGATAAAAATGGCCTAATCAAGCCCTTCGACCGTTGACTTTGTTGCATCTGACTCTTCGGAGACAACGAAGGTTCAAGGGGTGAGGAAGTCTTCCTCATCATTCTCGATCAACTGCTCTCCGATCACCTGCCCATCGGGTTGGACCAAAGGTATAGACTGCGGTTGCGATTTCGCTATTTTCTTATCTTTTGACTTCTTCGAGGTGGAAGGTGTGGATGTTGCTTCCATGTCGTACACCGCGAACATCTCCTTTTCCACATGATGCTCTCCATACACCCTTTTTAAACAATCCTTTGTTGGGAACTTTATCATTTGATGAAGAGTTGATGGCACTGCCCTCATGCTATATATCCATGGCCTTCCAAGTAAGGAATTGTACCTCATGTCACCTTCAATGACATGAAACTTGGTATCTTGAATTGTACCGGCCACGTTGACTAGGAGGATGATTTCCCCCCTCGTTGTCTCATTCAACATGTTGAATCCATTGAGGACTCGAGAGGCGGGTATAATCTGATCGAGCAGTTCGAGCTGCTCAACCACCTTCGACCTGATTATATTGGCTGAACTACCTGGATCCACGAGCACACGTTTAATTTTAATTTTATTCAAGATAACAGAAATTACTAGTGCATCCTTATGAGGCTGAGACAAGGCCTCAATGTCTTCTTCACTGAATGTTAGAGCGTCATTGGGTACATAGCCCCGAGTTAGCTTTTCTGTTGCAATGGATACTTTTGTTGGTTTGAACGCGGGTCCCTGCAGGATGTCGACTCCTCCAATGATCATGTGGATGATAAGTTGGGGTTCTTATGCTTCGTTCTTCATGTTCGCCTCTTTTTATTGAAAGTGGTTCTTAGCTCGATTGCTGAGGAACTCTGGAAGATGACCTTCGTTGATCAGTTGGTCCACCTCCACCCGAAGCTGTCTATAATCCCCGGTCCTATGACTGTGAGTGCCATTGTATTTGCATATTAAGTTGGGGTTCCTTTGGGAAGGATCTGACTGCACGTGCTTAGGCTTCCTGGTACCCCTCATCTTACCTATGGCCATACGATGTTTGAGGCATCAATGTTGAAGTTATATTCCGATAATCGGGGTGCCTCCATTTGTCTTGAATGCCCGTCGAACCAAGTCTTTCTCATAAGTCCCAGGAAATATTCCCTCGATTCGTCCTTCGATCATTTTGATGTATATCCTGCCTCCGAGTGTTTCTTCGGCCTTTGCCATATGGTTAATATATCTCCTTGCCGATCTCGACTCCCTTTCTCCATTCCTTACTTATTCAGCTAACAACATGTTTGGATATACTGAGCCCGAGGTGGCTCCCAATCGGTCATCCTCGACCTGATTTACAATCGTTACCTGTTGGGCACACCCGTCCAAGTTACGGAGCGATACTCGATCAAGTTTTTTTTCAGCTGCTTTGAAGCTATTGAGCTTCGTTCATTCAATCCCTGAGTGAAGACCTACACTGCCCAATCATCGAAGACTAGCGGTAACTCCATTCTCTCAATTTGAAAGCGGGATACGAACTCCCTTAGCATCTCATTCTCTCTTTGTTTAGTTTTGAAGACAACGGACTTTCTTGTAGCGACCTTAATGGCACCAACATGTGTCTTCCCAAAAGTGTCTGCCAACATGGCAAACGAATCTATCGAGTTTAGTGGGGTTGTGATACCACATCAGGGCCCCCTTCGACATTGTTTCTCCAAAAAAATTCAACAAAACAGATTCAATCTCGTTGTCCATTAAGCAATTTGCTTTTATACCTCAAGTATAGGCGTTAATATGCTCATTAGGATCTGTGGTCCCGTTGTACTTCGATATCAGGCATCCTGAACTTCTTCGAAATGGGCTTCGGAGCCGCACTCAA
The DNA here is from genome assembly GCA_005239525.1 of Nicotiana knightiana. Lineage (NCBI taxonomy): Eukaryota > Viridiplantae > Streptophyta > Magnoliopsida > Solanales > Solanaceae > Nicotiana > Nicotiana knightiana. The sequence goes on along the minus strand of ML424142.1, from coordinate 18,283 downwards.
TTGAAATGGTTTCTGCACGAGCTTCTTCGAATTTACAGCCTTCAGAATCTAAGGTGCACCCGGGATCTGATTGACCTTTGAGTTATAGGTTTCTACTTTCTTGTCGTTGGCTTCTATCTTTTTTTCACCTGATTCAATCCCTTTAGTGAGGTCCTTGAGCATTTTCATAATAAAGTGATCTATTCTCGACCCATTGTTACTCGATCATTCTGGTGCATGCTCGATTTTACAAGCTATTTCTGCTCATGCGGTGCCCGGAGTCTTCTACTGACTCTAAAGCTGAGCAATAGCCACTTGTTGTGCTCGTAATATCTCAATAAATGACTTGTAGGCTAACTTCTCTTTCATCTTGAGCTGGTGTTCTTTGTGCTTCATGTTTGTCACCTCCACGCACGCTTTCATCAATATCAGTGTCCACATCGACACGCAAAACATTGTGTGATCCTACATCGACGGGGATTGGTGTTGTTACTACACAAGGGTTTTGTTGTGGAACACCGGCGACTGAGGCAGTTACATTGTTCTCCCCATGGAGCTCAAGACCGTTGTTTCCATGTGCATTTTTTGAGTTAGACATTGTTTGACCTGAAATCAAAGATTCTTGGACAAAAAAGTGTGAAAAATAACTTGTGTTTTCAGAAAACCAACACCAAAACAATCACTCTTATTTTTAAACCCACAGTGGGCGCCAAACTGTTTATCTTGAAAAATGGTATTAACAATTATATTTGATTTGTGGTTCTAAAATAATGTGATTTATTTTAATGCTAGTTGTTAGTTGAGAAATGTTAGGTGTAAGTAAGAAAGAAGTGATAAGCAAATCAGTATAGTCACGAGACTGGGGACCTCGAGCTCGGTAATATCGGGCCTCGAGGGTAGTCTTTGGCAGTTAATAATGAATAATAAGTGAAGAACAATAAATGAAAATCAATAAATTTGTAGAGTAATTGGTGAGCAGGTAAGCAAGAAAAGCAGAAAATGTTCTATTTTAGTGAATATTCATGTGTGTTACAAAACGATAAGGGTCCCCTTTATATAGGATGGGAGAATCCCAACATAGTACATGTCTAATTATGACAAAGAGATGCTATTGGTGCAGCTGTATAACGGCTTAGTACGGACATGTACTATCTCTTGCAGAGCTTATCAGCTCTAACCACGTGCCCTTCGGAATTTTTCGCCTTTCCATGACGATCATCAATTATGTACTTCTTAGAGGTACACTGTGGTAACCCTTAGATACTCTCTCGAGGGATGCACTTCGGGATCAAGCCTCAGACTTTGCTTCGAGCCTCTTCAAATCAGACTCGTCATGCCTTAGAGGCCTCGATATTGTTCGATATGAACCGTATACAAATATATTCTTCCAACTATGAATCCTGAGTTATGAAATTATAGGAAACAAAAGATTCCTAACCAAATTTAAAACCCAAACTTACTTGATCAAACAGAGTACTCCCTAATACATTATCCACAGAGACTTAAACAAAACGAAATAAGCCACCATGATTAAAAACCCTTAGAATAGTTGCTGGATTAAATTACACTCCCCAAAGTTTTATTAATGCCACTCTAGTCTCTCCAAACCGTTAATGCTATTTTGGACCCTTCTCCGTATGATGCTTCTTTTATTTCAGAATTTGAGTTAGATACATGAAACTATTCTATGGGAGAAAGTTTATGTAATGAAGGAAATTAATTACAAACATATATAGGTTACATTGTACAAAGTGTCCCTATGCATGTAATATGTTTTTTAATGTGCTTTGTTTGATGTGGATTGGTATGGAACGTTAATATGTCAAACAACTCAAAAATAGGAAGGTTATTGGTATTAGAAGTCCGTCGAAAAGTGGCAGAATCACAGTTTTGAATATTATAATTTTGCCCAACATAGTTAAAGATTTAATTTAATTTTAAGGCTATTTGGTCTAATAATGTATTCATGCTTTTATAATAATATAGATATAAATATAAAGATAAATATAGATAGATATAGATAACTAAGGAGACAACAAAAGCAAATTCTAGAAAACAAAATAATATATTATGCACAACCCTCGCTGCAGAATAATACCCAGCTTATTACAACACCATCAACCAATACTTCAGGAGTACAAGTAATAAGGAAAAATAAAAGGAACAACACTGAAAGTGGAAGAACGATAGACGACTTATGTTTATTCTACTTACCGGACTCGGTGAATAAATTAGTCATATGGTGAAGCAATTAAGTACAGATTGATTTTCCTAGCAACGCTAGAACCAAATTTCTCAGACATATCTAATTCTTCCAAATTCATACCATTAGGAAGTTTTCAGTCAAAATGGTATAGTGCTCTAGCCAGAGTGAGCTCAACGGCTGCTGTACCAAACGATAATCCTGGACATGCTCTTCTCCCAAATTCAAATCCCATGAACTCAAAAGGAGTTGATCCTTCAATATCCTTATTGAACTCGTAGGAAATATTGAGTCCACCCATAAGGGTGCTCTAAAGCTCAATAGAGTTATTAGTTAATCCAAAACATTTCTTATTTAAATAAACTTAGTGTGTATGTTAAAAATACAAAAAAAAACAGTACTTTTCCTACACTTAGTCTTCTCCCACAATCAAAGTAGGGTTTAGATTGTGGAATTGGGGTTGCTCAATATTGAAGTAGAAAAATCCATACATAATTAGTTAGGGGCATATCTGGTAATACTGGAAAGTTAGAGGGGTTAGTTGGTTGAAGTTAGAAATGAGTTAGTTATAAAAGGGGCTGTCAGTGAATTTGTAAAACAGAATTTTCCTTCTTCTTCCTAATACAATCTCTCTTCTTCCTTTCTTCTTCCACATGAGATCTAAGCCCTAGATGGCTATGGTGGTTGTATACTCTGCATGTCTATAGATATGCATAGCTCGTAGCTCGTTAATTAACATGGTATCAGAGCAGGAGAGTTCCTGAAGGTTAATTTTTCTCCGACAAAAGTTTCCGACGAGTTTCGAGATCGGAAAAAATGGCAGGAGATGAGGTGACACAACTGGAACACAACCATCCGCTATTCTACAGGCATCTGATGCTCCAGGACTAGTCCTAGTGCCAATTAAGCTCATACGGCCAGAGAATTATGCCATGTGGAGCAGAGCAATGAAACTAGCCCTTAGAGGAAAGAGTAAGCTTTGTTTTATAGACGGAGGTTGTGTGAAAAGCATGTATCGAGGGGAACTAGCTGAGCAATGGGAGAAGTGCAATGCAATTGTGTTGTCTTGGATAGGAAGTACAGTCGCAAACAAGCTAATTTCGAGCATCATGCTTGCATCAAGTGCGAAGAAGGTATGGAATGACTTCAAGGAGAAGTTTGACAAATATAGCTTGACCAGGATCTATTACATGTGGTCGGGGATTGCATCGATGAGACAAGGTACGGACTCTGTGACCACATATTAACTGAAGATGAATGATTTATGGAGTGAGTTAGATATATTATCCCCAAATCCTGGCTGTGATTGTGAAGAGTCCAGGCCTTCATTTGAACATTTGTCACAACAACGTTTACTACAGTTTCTTATGGGCTTGAATGAGGGTTACAATAATATAAGAAGAAATGTGCTGAGGAAAAGACTTGTGGTTAGTATGAATGAAGCTTATGCTATAGAGACTCAGGAATAGAGTCAAAAAGCCTTAGGAGCAACAGAGGTGAGTAAGGATCCATTGACCATGATGGCAGGAAGGTCTCAATACAACAAACCTAGAAATGTTGAAATGAGGTGTGATCATTGTGGTTACAAGGGCCATCTCAAGGAGAAATGCTATAAAATTGTGGGCTATCCAGCAGACTTTAAGAGTAAGAAGAAAACTCAAGCTTTATGAGGAAATAGAACATTTGTCAACAATGCAAATGTGGAGGATGCCAAATACTCTGAAGCCCATTCTCATGGACATTACTTGACACATGTACAATACCAACAATTGATGGGATTATTGAACAAACCACCAGGTGCAGAATGCTCATCAAATATGGAAAGTCTGTTTCATTGATGTCCAATGCCACAAAATAGGATTGGATAGTAGATACAAGTGCTACTCATCATATAACCTGTAATAAAGATTTTCTAGAAACTCTTAAGATTATACATGGATTTAGAAGTGTATAGTTGCCAACAGGGAAACATCAAACATCACACATATATGAAATGCCAAGATCCTAGGGATCAAAGAAGTGAAGAATGTTCTTCATGTGCCAGATTTTAAGTTTAACTTGTTATCAGTATCAAAACTAACCAAGGACCTAAGCTGTTTAGTTGCATTTTTTCCTGAATTTTGTGTGTTATAGGGGCTTTACAGTGGCAAGGTATTGGGGATTGGTAGAGAACATGAAGGTTTGTAAATAATAAAGGCAAGAGAAGTATAAAACAAGGCATTGGTGGCAGGAAAAATTAAAAAAAAAAATGCAGAAACAACAACTCTATGGCACTACAGGATGGGACATGCTCAAATAAGGTCTTTGCAGCATCTATAAGTATTGAAGACCAAGATTAGTAATGTAGAAACAAGGGAATGTGATATATTTCCTCTTGCAAAACAGTGTAGATTATAGTTTCCAACTAGTATTTAAAGTTCAAATGTTGTTTTCCAACTTCTACACTTAGATGTTTGGGGACCATATAGAATTCAAACTTATGATAGAAACCAGTACTTTGTTACAGTTGTTGATGATTACAACAGGTATATATGGACATGTTTGATATAATGAAAGTGTGAAGTGTGTGTAGTTTTAAAGAATTGCCTGTTGATTGTTACCAATCACTTTGATGCTAGTATAAAGTACTTAAGGTCTGATAATGGGACATAATTTTGCAATGCACAGTGTGAGAGTTTGCTGGCCTCTTATGGAATCATTCATCAAACTAGTTGTCCCTATGCTCCACAGCAAAATGGAACGGTGGAGAGAAAGCATAGGCATATTTTGGAGGTTGTCAAGAGCCGTTAAGTTTCAGAGTGGAATACCTATAAGGTTTTGGGGAGATTTTGTTAATATTGTTGTCTATATCATTAATAGATTGCCTACAGCAGTTCTGAAGGGTAAAACTCCATATAAGTTACTGTATGGGAAGGAACCTAAAGTTGATCACCTAAGGGTATTTGGTTGTCAAAGCTATGCTGCAACCTTGACCAAAGGTGACAACTTTGGTCCAAGATCTAGAAAGGTAGTTTGATGATCTTGAACATAATTCTGTCTTTGTAAGCAGGGATGTCATGTTTCAGGAAGACAAATTTTCCTTCAGAGATGCAGGCCTTGAAGCAGATGACATGTTTCTCCTACAGTCAAATATATTGAAGGAGCACATTCCAGCTTCAAAATCTCTTGCACCAGTTGAAGGGCAAGAAGATATGAGTCCAGATGATGATAATGCAGATGACCTTGAAGAAGCTGATGTAACCTCTCCAACTCAAGAACAAATGCCCTCACAAGACATAGCAGGCTCTTCGTCCAATGAATTTTCAGAAGAAACTCCATCACTTGAGCAAGCAAATGTCCCAGATAGAACTAATATACCCATACATCCTGCTACTAGGGAGCCTAGAAAGACAAAACCTCTCATATGGATAAAGGACTATGTGACCTCTACTAAGATATCTGGAAATTACAGATTTCCAATCTCAAACCATGTCAAGTACGATCACCTTGCTACAGCTTATCAAGCCTATTTACAGTCTTTCTCAATGCTGGTGGAACAAAAATCCTTCAAAGAAGCAGCACAAGATTAAAAATGGATAAAAGCAATGAAGGAGGGGATAAAGGCTCTAGAAGAAAACAATACAAGGGAAGTTGTTGATCTACCTATTGGAAAGCAGGACAAAGGTTGAAAATGGGTGTACAAAGTAAAGTACAAGGCCAATAGAGGGGTGGAGAAGTTTAAATCTAGGTTGGTGGCAAAAGGATACACACAGCAAGCTGGTTTGAATTATCATGAAACTTTTTCTCCTATAGCTAAAATGGTTATAGTAAGAGTGATTATCAATGTTGCAGCTTTAAAAGGATGGCCTTTATTTCAGATGGATGTTAACAATGCCCTTCTACAAGGTGATCTCACTGAAGAAGTCTATATGGAATTGCCTCTAGGATTTCACAAACAGGGGGAGTAGTGGGTCTGTCGATTGTTGAAATCTCTTTATGGATTGAAACAAGCCTCGATGCAATGGAATATTAAACTCTCAAATGCTCTCCTACAAGCTGGATGCTCTCAGAGTTCATATGACCACTCACTCTTCACTAAGAAAAATGGAAAACATATTGTGACCATTCTCATATACGTGGATGACTTGTTGATAACTGGAAATTCTCATAGCATGATTGAAGAGCTGAAGCAAACTCTACATCATCACTTCAAAGTGAATGATCTGGGGGAACTTAGATACTTCCTTGGGATAGAAGTTTTGAGGTCACATTCAAGGATTGTGATGAATGAAAGAAAGTATGCCATGGAGCTTATTTCAGAAGCAAGTTTGAGTGGACGCAAACCAGTCGCAACTCCAATGGAGCTCAACCACAAGTTAACCACTGACATATGTTGGAAACAAAGGGGATACGATATTGGAGGATGCAGGAAGTTATCCAGTAGACTTTAACAGCAAGAAGAAAACTCAAGCTTTATGAGGAAATAAAACATTTGTCAACAATGCAAATGTGAAGGATGCCAGCAACTCTAAAGCCCATTCCCATGGACATTACTTGACACATGTACAATACCAACACTTGATGGGATTATTGAACAAACCACCAGGTGCAGAAGGCTCATCAAATATGGCAAGTCTGTTTCATTGATGTCCAATGCCACAGAATAGGATTGGATAGTAGATACAAGTGCTACTCATCATATAACCTGTAATAAAGATTTGCTAGAAACGCTTAAGATTATAAATGGATTTAGAAGTGTACAGTTGCCAACAGGGAAACGTCAAACATCACACATATATGAAATGCCAAGATCCTAGGGATCAAAGAAGTGAAGAATGTTCTTCATGTGCCAGATTTTAAGTTTAACTTGTTATCAGTATCAAAACTAACCAAGGACCTAAGCTGTTTAGTTGCATTTTTCCCTGAATTTTGTGTGTTATAGGGGTTTTACAGTGGCAAGGTATTGGGGATTGGTAGAGAACATGAAGGTTTGTACATAATAAAGGCAAGAGAAGTATAAAACAAGGCATTGGTGGCAGGAACAATTACAAAACAAAATGCAGAAACAACAACTCGATGGCACCACAGGATGGGACATGCTCAAATAAGGTCTTTGCAGCATCTATAAGCATTGAAGACCAAGATTAGTAATGTAGAAAAAAGGGAATGTGATATATTTCCTCTTGCAAAACAATGTAGATTACAGTTTCCAGCTAGTATTTCAAGTTCCAATGTTGTTTTCCACCTTCTACGCTTAGATGTTTGGGGACCATATAGAATTCAAACTTAGGATAGAAACCAGTACTTTGTTACAGTTGTTGATGATTACAGCAGGTATACATGGACATGTTTGATATAATGAAAGTGTGAAGTGTGTGTAGTTTTAAAGAATTGTCCGTTGATTGTTACCAATCACTTTGGTGCTAGTATAAAGTACTTAAGGTCTGATGATGGGACATAATTTTGCAATGCACAGTGTGAGAGTTTGCTGGCCTCTTATGGAATCATTCATCAAACTAGCTGTCCCTATGCTCCACAGCAAAATGGAACGGTGGAGAGAAAGCATAGGCATATTTTGGAGGTGTCAAGAGCCTTTAAGTTTCAGAGTGGAATACCTATAAGGTTTTAGGGAGATTGTGTTAATACAGTTGTCTATATCATTAATAGATTGCCTACAGCAGTTCTGAAGGGTAAAACTCCATAAAAGTTACTGTATGGGAAGGAACCTAAAGTTGATCACCTAAGGGTATTTGGTTGTCAATGCTATGCTGCAACCTTGACCAAAGGTGACAACTTTGGTCCAAGATCTAGAAAGGCAGTTTGATGATCTTGAACATAATTCTGTCTTTGTAAGCAGGGATGTCATGTTTCAGGAAGACAAATTTCCCTTCAGAGATGCAAGCCTTGAAGCAGATGACATGTTTCTCCAACAGTCAACTATATTGGAGGAGTACATTGCAGCTTCAAAATCTCTTGCACCAGCTGAAGGGAAAGAGGATATGAGTCCAGATGATGATAATGCAGATGACCTTGAAGAAGCTGATGTAACCTCTCCAACTCAAGAACAAATGCCCTCACAAGACATAGCAGGCTCTTCATCCAATGAAGTTTCAGAAGAAAATCCATCACTTGAGCAAGCAAATGTCCCAGATAGAACTAATATACCCATACATCCTGCTGCTAGAGAGCCTAGAAAGACAAAACCTCCCATATGGATAAAGGACTATGTGAACCCTACTAAGATAACTGGCGATTACAGATTCCCAATCTCAAACCATGTCAAGTACGATCACCTTACTACAGCTTATCAAGCCTATTTACAGGCTTTCTCAGTCCTGGTGGAACAAAAGTCCTTCAAAGAAGCAGCACAAGATTAAAAATGGATAAAAGCAATAGAGGAGGAGATAAAGGCTCTAGAAAAAAATAATACAAGGGAAGTTGTTGATCTACCTATTAGAAAGCAGGACAAAGGTTGAAAATGGGTGTACAAAATAAAGTATAAGGCCAATAGAGAGGTGGAGAAGTTTAAATCTAGGTTGGTGGCAAAAGGATACACACAACAAGCTGGTTTGGATTATCATGAAACTTTTTCTCCTATAGCTAAAATGGTTACAGTAAGAGTGGTTATTAATGTTGCAGCTTCAAAAAGATGGCCTTTATTTCAGATGGATGTTAACAATGCCTTTCTACAAGGTGATCTCACTGAAGAAGTCTATATGGAATTGCCTCTAGGATTTCACAAACAGAGGGAGTATTGGGTCTGTCGATTGTTGAAATCTCTTTATGGATTGAAACAAGCCTCGAGGCAATGGAATATTAAACTCTCAAATACTCTCCTACAAGCTGGATGCTCTCAGAGTTCATATGACTACTCACTCTTCACTAAGAAAAATGGAAAACATATTGTGACCATTCTCATATACGTGGATGACTTATCTATAACTGGAAATTCTCATAACATGATTGAAGAGCTGAAGCAAACTCTACATCAGCACTTCAAAGTGAAGGATATGGGGGAACTTAGATACTTCCTTGGGATAGAAGTTTTGAGGTCACAGGTAGGGATTGTGATGAATGAAAGAAAGTATGCCATGGAGCTTATTTCAGAAGCAAGTTTGAGTGGATGCAAACCAGTTGCAACTCCAATGGAGCTCAACCACAAGTTAACCACTGTAGAATATGACACATATGTTGGAAACAAAGGGAGTATGATATTGGAGGATGCAGGAAGTTATCAAAAGCTGATAGGGAAGCTACTCTACTTAACCATCACAAGGCAAGATATAAGCTATGATGTGCAAGTACTTAGTCAGTTTATGCAAAGTCCTAAGCAGTCACATTTGGATGTAGCCTTAAGGGTGGTAAAGTATATCAAAGGATCTCCAGGTGTGGGCATTTTGTTAAGAAAGGGTGAGACGCATGATTTGACACTCTTTTGCGATTCAGATTGGGCTGTCTGTCCCAATACCATAAGATGAACCACATGATTTATAGTCAATCTTGGTGATTATTTACTATCCTGGAAGTCCAAGAAACAACAAACGATAAGTATAAGCTCTGCAGAAGCTGAGTATCGAAGCATGACAGTAGTTGTAGCAGAGGCAGTACTGATGGTTGGTTTATTGGAGGAGTTAGGCAACAATGTGAACAAGACAGTTCGTCTTCACTGTGATAGTAAAGCTGCTTTGCAAATAGCAGCTAATCCACTATTTCATGAGAGGACAAAGCACACAGAGATTGATTTCCATTTTGTGAGAGAAAGAATCAAGACAGGCCTTATTACTACTGAATATGTCTCCACCCAGCAGCATCTAGCAGACTTGATGACAAAAGGCTTGGGAGTAGCTCAACATCACTTGTTATTATCCAAGATGGGAGTGTTAGATGTCTTGCACTCTACATCTTGAGGGGGAGTATTGAAGTAGGAAAATCCATAAATAATTAGTTAGGGGGTTATCTTGTAATACTGGAAAGTTAGAGGGGTTAATTGGTTGAAGTTAGAAAAGAGTTAGTTATAAAAGGGGTTGTTAGTTAATTTGTAAAACAAAACTTTCCTTCTTCTTCCTAATACAATCTCTCTTCTTGTAAACTATGCATGTCTATAGATTTGCATAGCTCGTAGCTTGTTAGTTAACACTCAAATATACCGTGACAACCACTGCCGACCAATAATTTTAGCCGCGGTTCATCAGTTTACTTTTCCGCTTCACGAAGAACAAGTAAGTTCTCGCTATACGATCAACACGGAATCTAATGTGTTTAGATTAACGGGTTCCTTCATTGATATCAGAGTCATATGCTACTTTTCTGGTTCGAAAAATATGCATAATAGTTATGAATTTCTATTTGAATCTAGAACTTCATGTTCATATTTTTAGTACGTTTACTATGCTATTGGAAATGGTTAGTTTGTTTCACCTTTTGTATGCTAATTTCTTTTAATTTAATTGAAAATAGTTTTCGTTCTGATAAATAAAAGAAATAACATATAGATTAGTTTATCTTTATGAATATATAACATTGTATATGTTTTTCTCCTAAGCATCTAGGAATTGTAAAATCCAAATTGAACATTGATTTGAAATAATCGGAAATGTTATTCAATCAGTTTGTTTTTGGAATTTTCTGGATCAATAATCCAACTCTCGTCGCCTCCTGAGTTCCATCGTCGGGGCTGGTGGAGGTCATCAAAGAAACATCCAATAAACTCCCTTATCTTGTTTAACCATGGAGAGGAAGAGAGTTAGACAAATAAAGTTAGACAAATAAAGTTAGACAAATATGGCTTCTCCTTTCTTCGTTCTATGTAAAAGGTTAAAGCTTGGTTCTTCAATGGAGCATGACAGTCAAAAAATTAGAAAAGAAGAGAAATAAAGTTCTTTTCTTCCTATGCAAAAGAAAAAATGAAAGTTTGTACTCCATGGCTGCGGAGGCTAAGATATGGAGGAGAAGATGAGAGGCTAATAGGTTTCTCTCCTCTCTTCTTAAATATTTTTAACTTATAAAAAAATTAATAATTAAGTTGGCTTAAGGGTCCACTTTGAAGTGCAAAGTTAGCCACTAATAACATATGTATTTATTTTTAAGTCACTGTTTAAAATGTCTTCAGTCTTTAGCCACTGCTTTAATAAACTTTAACTGACCGGACAAAAATACCCTTCTTCTCATGTCCTTAACTTTTGAACTTAACTTCAAGACTTCAGGACTACATGTCCTTAACTTTTGAGCTTCGAACTCAAACGTCAGGACCAAGCATCCTTAACTTTTGAACGTGCATGTCAAAGTTAAGGACCTATTGTCCTTAACATTTGGCCTTGTAATTGTAAGTTAAGGACTGCCTGTCCTTAACTTTAGACCTTGTAATTGTAAGTTAAGGACTGCCTGTCTTTAACTTTTGAACTTGTAAGTCAAAGTTAAGGACCTATTGTCCTTAACTTTTGATCTTGTAACTGTAAGTTAAGGAATGTCTGTCCTTAACTTTTGAACTTGTAAGTCAAAGTTAAAGACCTATTGTCCTTCACTTTTGATTTTGTAACTGTAAGTTAAGGACTTCCTATCCTTAACTTTTGAGCTTGGAATTCAAAGTTAAGGACCAAGTGTCCTTAACTTTTGAACTTGTAAGTCAAAGTCCAGGACCAAGTGTCCTTAACTTTTGAACTTCGAAATCAAAGTTAAGGAACAAGTGTCCTTAACTTTTTAACTTGAAACTTGAACTTCAGGACCAAGTGTCCTTAACTTTTTAACTTGTAACTCAAAGTTAAGGACCAAGTGTCCTTAACTTTTGAACTTGGAATTCAAAATTAAGGACCTATTATCCTTTACTTTTGAACTTGTAACTTTAAGTTAAGGACTGCATGTCCTTAACTTTTGAACTTGTAACTGTAAGTTAAGAACTGACTATCCTTAACTTTTCAACTTGTAAATGTAAGTTAAGGACTGCCTGTCCTTAACTTTTGAACTAAACTTCAAGACTTGAGGACTACATTTCCTAAGCACAATTATCTCTGTCCTCAATTTTTGTCTTTTTACCTTATTTTTCCTAATTATCTATTGATTAAGAAAATCTAAAAGTCATTTTTTTTAGAAAACCAATAGTCACGTCCTCCCACATCTGTGATTATTATGAGTGAATGGTTTACTATGAAATTCAACTTCTAAGAGCAGACACAAAAGAAATTGAGCGGCTTATAAAATTTATATGATTAAGCAATTCGTTTCTTCTTTTCAAAAATGGATTTCACATATGAAAATAATGGAAACACTCATACAAACGCCAGAACCCCATTGCAAAAGGAGAAGTAGAGCTGTAAGGAATGAATCTGAAAATGGCGTATTTTTGTTAGGGAAGGAAAGGGTAACATTGTCTATTCATATTAATTTTAATAGAATAGTGACTACTTTTAAAAAGTAAATACCACCTTAAATTATGGCTACCCCACGCCATTTCCTCGCATTATTCTTTGTATGAATATTTTTGAAATTTGTCTAAAGGCCCACGTTCCATGGCTGAACAAATATGGACTTCTTCTCTATGTCACATACATAAGGTTTTGGGCTAAAGGCCCACTTTCATATGTCTTGTTTAGTCTTATTTTGGGCTAATGGCCTAAGTAAATTCATATTTAGTTCTGTAATCTTTTATAAATTCCATATTATTAAAATGGTCATATGGACCTAATTTTCAGAATATAAATTTAGTAGTGTTTACCTTGACAATGGTAATTACAATTAAATTTTATTAGTGGTTCTAAAAATACGTGATTTAATTTAGTACTAGTTGTTTAAGCAATAGATGATAAGTGTGAGTTGAAGAACTTAAATAATAGTGATAAAATATTGAAATAGGCAAACTAGACTGCCTGGAATCGGGGGGTTCGAGTCGGCCGAGATTGGTCCTCGAGGTCGTCGCTCGATGCTTAACAATGAAGGATGGATGAAGCTATAACAGTTCTAAGGGCCTTGAAGGGGGCTATTTATGATCAATGACGAGAAATATATAAAGAACAATCAATGAGATTGTGTACGGCTAAAATCAGGCAGGCCAATTTTATGCTCTTTCGATGGTTCGTTCGGGAAGGATTCCAGATACGGCCTTGGGCTCAACCTCGAGTCTTCGTAATTTTCACCATGAAGGTATTACGGACATCCAGGCTGGCAAGATGAGGCAGCACAGAGATTGAGGCAGACAACTCTGTGATAAAGTACAATGTCGTACTCAAACATTAAATAGCGGTATCAATTACGAATCTTGGCAATTAATGCGTATGTACTATGTTGGGACTCCCCCTCTTATAAAAAGGGGATCCTTGTCATTTGGTAACATACAATATTGTATACAAGGCGAAAGAACATTCTCTGCTTTAATACAAAACATCCTCTACTCCTGTTTATCGGCATAGTTATTTACATTTATTGCTTTCCATTACTTGTTCTTCATTTTTATCATTGATCATAAATAGTGCCCAAGATTTTTAATCATGTTATAGCTTCATCGGCCATCCGACCTAGAGCCCGAATTTTGGTCTCAGGTACCCTCGAGGTCGACGCCGAGCCTTCGACTTAAGGCACTCTTGTTTGGTTTCTTTAGTTTCCTAATAGTTTTCATTTTATTCTGGCCAAACACACTTAGCTACAATTGTTTAATAACTAGTATTAAGATAAATCACATATTTTTTGAACCACTCAACTAAATATAATTGTAATTACCATTTTCATGGTAAACAGTTTGGCGCCTACCGTGGGGATAAAAATAATAGTGATTGTTTTAGTGCTGGTTCATTAAAAACACGCAAGTTATATTTCACACTATTTCTTGTCCGAAGAATCTTTGATTTCAGGTCGGAATGTCTAACTACATGAAAGCACGCGAAAACAATAGCGTTGAATATCATGGAGAAAACAACGCAGGTGTTTCGGGCACTGGCGTACCAGCACAAAACCCTGAAGGTGTCCAAAACCCAAACCCGGTGGATGTGGGCTCGCGCAACGCCCAATATATCGACGTCAGTTCCCGCACCAACGGTGACAGACACCCTACTGGGGAACTATTGGCGATCGCTTAGGTAGAAAGGCAGGTAAGCCTTCACGATATTTTCAAAATATTGCAGGCACAACAGTTGGCGATCGCTCAACTACAAAGCCAGCAAAAGACCCCGAGAATTGTAGCTCCTCGAGTCGAGCCAGTCCTAGAGAGATCAACCATCGTGGGGTTGGAGACCGATGCAGCCATCATGAAAATGTTGGAGGACCTCACCAAGATAATCGACTCCGGGGAAAAGAGGATATAAGCGAAAGAAAAGAAGGTAGAGACCTACAACACGAGGGTCGACCAAATTCCTGGTGTGCACCTTATCTTATAAGGCTTGGATTCAAAAAAATTCTTGTAACGACCCTTTTCCCTGAAATGCGGCTCTGAAACCAATCCCGAAAAAATTCAGTATGCCCGACTTGACAAGGTACAACGGGACCTCAAACCCCAACGAGCACATCACCGCCTACACTTGTGCTATGAAGGGGAATGAATTAAAAGTGTACGAGATCGAGTTCGTCCTGTTGAAGAAGCTCGGGGAAACATTGTCGAAGGGATCAACGATGTGGTACCACAACCTTGCCCCTAACTCAATAGATTCGTTTGCAGTGTTGGTAGACTCTTTCATAAAGGCACACACCAGAGCCATCAAAGCCGCGACTCGGAAGTCAGACGTCTTCAGAATAAAGCAGAGAGAGAGAGAGATGTTGAGGGAATTTGTATCTCTCTCCCAAATGGAGCTAATGGAGTTGCCGCTAGTATCCGACGATTTGGTGGTACATGCCTTCACCCAGGGCCCTAATGAATGGAGTTTGATAGCCTCAAAGTAGCTGAAACAAAAACATGGTTGAGTACCTTGCTGTTACTTAGCAAGATGTTCATATCTGATACCAATCAAAGATCAGGGTCTAAGATGACCAATTAGGAGCCCTCTCAGGTTCAGTATACCCCAACAGGCTCCTTATGAAGGGAACGAGAATACACAAAGAAAGGTATTAACTGTATGTTGAGGATCGAGGAAACGTCCCCAGAAGGAACATACCTTGTAATGACTGAAGGACAGACCGAGGCCATAACCCTCGGGGACTCATAGGTCAAGTCGGTTTCAACCGCCTCACAGGACCAGCGGAGGTACCCCTATTGTCAGACATCGTGTCTGTCGTGGGCAAAATGAAGGAAACCAATGGACCAAACCCATATTATAGGATCGATCACAAAGAAATAATAGCCTGATTTGTGAGTTCCATGGCAGGCACGGTCACAAAACTGAAGATTCCAGGCAACTCCTGGAAGAAGTAGCCCGACTGCTCAACAAAGGACACCTAAGGGAATTCCTTGATAAACGGGCCAAAGCCCAACCCCGAGAGAGATAGGTGAACAGAGTGAACAAGGTGGGAGAGCTTCAACATGTTATCCACATGATCATGTGAGGAATCACCACCTTCAAATTCAGCGACAAAGGCATCCCGACCTCACCACCGCTCAATGATGGCCCTCTGTTTTTATCTTCTCTTTTATAAATACGTTCAGATTGATCCTATGTTACACGATCACGTAACTCGACCGACCTGGTCTGTATTAGAATAATAAGACGGCTCGGGCCGCCAGACCAAATCAAACCCACCCCCAACGAAGCCACAAAAATGGAGTCACCCTTACCAACCGGCACTTCCGGTGCGGCTCAGGCTACGAAATCCACGGAAATACGGGAAGCATTTCCTCGATGGGTAAAAAAATGACAGGAGCGCGCTGTATCACCCGTCGAGTTTGAATTCACAAATGAAGAACCATAATGCATTCCTAGAGCAGGCATAAAATCACAATACACTGTTAGGACTGCTAGACGTCGTCGTCACTAAGGTACGATGACCCCCTCATTTGTTCATGTATCCTAATAACTCATACGCCGGTGTTAAATAAAGGAAGCCAGAACACATCTCGGTTTGGCAGTCAGCATGTACTGCACTCTTTTGCTTAGCTCGGATTTTGTCCCGGAAAGGATTTTGCCGGCAAGGTTTTTAACGAGGCAACACCCCTGTGCTACTCAAGCGAGTATTTGTCTGATTCTCAAGGATTTCCTTCGATCGACCCAAGGTACCGTAAGTCGGTGTCCCGTAAGACCATCCCTCATAAAGAACAACATAGCACGAAAAGGAACGCAGCAAGAAAAGAGTATGTCGGGCCAAGCGGTCGAACAAACTGTGTCCACACAGGGGGATCGAATTTTCAGCTATGGAAACATGCAGCCTGTACCAAATATTTTATTATCAAAGCATTTTGTAAAATGAGTATCACTAGTATTCGGCTTATCAAGGCCTGAGGCTGTAAGATCCTAAGTGGGTAGCCTCGGATATGTTCAAGTCTATAAGTCCTACGAGCATGACCGATATAGCAAAGCCCCAAGTAGGTGTATTTATATAACTAGATACGGTCCCGAATTCAAATCCAAGGCTATATATTCGAACTTATAAGACCCATAAAAGGCGTACCCTCAAATAAAGATGTCGAGGATTCGATACTCGGGACTAAGGACTTCGGCCAGACAAAACCAATACGGTCGGTGGGCTCCGTCCCAACAACAAATACAAGCGATTTGGGGACGCCTGAGTATCGCCTTAAAATCAAATTCTTCGAAATTATTTCAAACCAAACCTGTTAAAATCATGCTACCTTTAGTGTAAGAAAGAGTTTCAAACATTTTCATGTTGGCTCACAAAAAAGAGTTTCGAACATTTCCATGTCGGCTCACAAAAAAAAGTCTCGAGCATTTTCATGTGGACTCACAAAAAAGGGTTTCGAACATTTTCATTTAGGCTAAAAAAAGAGTTTCGAACATTTTCATGTCGGCTCACAAGAATGAGTTTCGAAAATTTTCATGTCGGCTCGTAAAAAAGTGTTTTTTCCGTTCATTGTAACGGCTCACAATCGAGGTCTTTCTGGGCCGTCGAAGAGTCGGATGAACGCGAAAAGAACCTCAAGCGGATCTTTGAGCAATAAAGGGTATAACAATTCTAAAGTCGCGTAGGTGCCTTAAAGCCAGCGCAGAAAGGCCTACGAGCTAATCCAAGAAGCTAAAGGGTCGATTCCCTCCAAGTCGTAACCCGGCTTGAGGACTGATCCATGAATGGTTAATTAAAAGTCACGTAAGAGCCTTAAAGCTAGCGAACAAAGGACAACGGGCTAATCAAAAAACCTAAAGGGTCGATTCCCTCGAATCCGTAACCCGGCTCGCAGACTGAGCCCAGAATGGTTAATTAAAATTTGCGTAAGAGCCTTAATGGTAGCGCAGAAAGGCCTACGGGCTAATCCAACAACATAAAGGGTCGGCTCCCTCGAAGCCATAACCTGGATCGGGGACTGAGCCCATAATGGTTAATTAAAAGTCGCGTAAAAGCCTTAAAGCTAGCGCAAAAAAGCCTTAGAGCTAACTCAGAACCCAAAGGTCGATGAGCTTAGTTAACGGTCCAATCTAAGGATCAAGCACGAGGCAATTCACACGAGAGCCTAAAAGCAAACACACAGGCCAACATCATAAAACCCATGGGCCAGTTAAAAGGCCACGTCGAAGTAACCCAAAGTTTGGCTCAGGGTATGTAACCCGAATGGTCAAATCCCTTGGTCGCGGCAACCAGGTCAACATTGTAATTCGGGGAAAAGGGCAAATGCAGAAACAAAGAAAGACAGAAAGGGAGAGACTTATTACATATACGGGAAAACTTAAAGAAACATAACCACAAAACCCATATCCTACGCCCGTACAGGGAAGAAACAAACATAACCCTACTCTGCCACAAAGGCTATGCCATCAAACGGCTTCCTGGGAGGTCTTACCATCGGCAATCTCTGTTCTGGCCTAAGAGTCTCCGATAACTTCTCCCCCCTTGAGGACTTCGCCTCCATAACCACCATCTCCCGAGCTGTTGCTGGATTCGCCCTCAAAAGTTATCAAGGCGGCGACCTCGTCTTCCAAGAGCTTCACCCTCTTGATCTCAGCGATCAGATCGATGCCCCAACCGCAAAAATCCTCATGAGCCTGCTGATGCGAGACTAAATTGCATAGTTTAACATGTGATATACCTTACATTTTATGCGCA